>SZWC01007672.1:13788-35527 GCA_023375785.1 Penium margaritaceum | reverse complement strand
ATATAGATATAGATATAGATATAGATATAGATATAGATATAGATATAGATATAGATATAGATATAGATATAGATATAGATATAGATATAGATATAGATAGATATAGATATATATATATATAGATATAGACATAGATATAGATATAGATATAGATATAGATATAGATATAGATATGCATATAGATATAGATATACAAATGGATAAAGATATAGATAAAGATAAAGTTATAGATATAGACATAGATATAGGTATAGGTATAGATATATATATATATAGATATAAATAGAGATATAGATATGGATATAGATATAGATATAGATATAGATATAGATATAGATATAGATATAGATATAGATATAGATATAGATATAGATATAGATATAGATATAGATATAGATATAGATATAGATATAGATACATCTATGTCTATGTCTGTATGGAGTTCTTCATTTGCGTACTTGCTGATTCACATCACCATAGGAGCGGGCTCTCTCTTCAGAGATTGGAGGTCTAAGGTAGAAGGGATCCCCGAGGAGAAAGTCTTTTACTCTGAAGTGCAGGAGGAATGTTGGGAAGAGAAACTCGTAGACTTTGTTAGCTCATTCTTGTGTCTGACTCTAGCCTTCATAGGAACTGAAGGAGGAAAAGGGATCATTTTCTCCTGCAAGTGTAGGTATTTTGGTATGGTTGGTGCAGGTGTTTATGATCCATTGTCTCCACCGCGCTTGTTAAAGGATTGATGCCAGAGTAGCGGAATTGTGCCGGCCGTCCTGAGATAATAGTGATGTGAGGGATGAAGAAGTGGTTGCAGCCAACTGCAGGTACCATTGAGAGTGGCCTGCTGCTATTCTTGAGGAACACAATGTCCCTTGTCACAGTTGTGTTTGATTTCTCCATGGAGCAGGTTGGTGAGACACTAGTCATTCACTCTCCAGCCAGTAGCTCGGGAGAGAGTGGAGGCAGCCAACTTATGCACATTGGCCCCAGCTTCAGCAAGGATTGCTGGTGGAGCATCAACCTAAGTCTCCATGAGAAGGTTTGGACTTAGGGAGCATTGTTGAGGGAAGGGAGTGGAGATTCCCCACGTGGGGAAGGTTCTTGAGGAAGACGAGGTAACCGCATGGTTCCACATGAATGATCTTGTAGATATTAGGGTGAAGAAGATAACGAAGAATGATTTTGTAGCGGAGGATTGATGAGGAGCTGGGTGCATGGGCAAGCCGCGTGCGCTAATGAGGGTTTTGGCGTGGACGCAGGTCACCGCAAGATTGAAGATTCGACCGGACGGATCCTTGTGCCGAGCTCATGATGGTGATGATAGTGGTAGGTGGCGGATTGATGAGGAATAGGGTGCAGGGGCGCAACCACGTGCGATGATGATGAAATAGAGGGGTAGCGATGCGGCAAGGGGAAGGCATGAGCCGACACGCCGCAAGAAACCTGCTGCCTGCATGAGTGCAACTACTGCGAGATTGGCAGCTGGCATGTGCAGATCCTTGTACTGGCCACAGATGCTAATGATAAAGGCAGCGGAGAATGACTGATGATGGAGTCTGGGCGCAGGGAGGAGCCTCGTGCGCTGCTGAAGGGTTTGGCATGGGCGCAGGTTTCCGCAAGAATGGCGGTTTGACAGGGAGGATCCTTGTGCCGAGAGGATCATGATGAGAAAATGGCGGATTGATGATGAACTAGGCGCAGGGGCAAGACCACGTGCGCTGCAGATAATGAAGGATGATGAAGATGATGATGATGATGATGAAGAAGACAAAGGAGATGATGAAGTTTGATGAAGCTGATGAAGGCTTCTCCTCCTCTTTATCTACTTAAACAGGAGGAGAAGCTGCTGCAGAAGATGAGAGGGTTGATGCTGATGTGGGAGAGAACCGGAGGATGCTGAGTGGCAGAGGGTTCCTTTCTTTTCAGGGTAGTGACGGCTTGTTTCCCAGTTTGCTCGAGACCGACGAGCCGGGAGACTGGTGGTGTCGGATGTCCTGACACCGAGAGGGTTTGTTCTGTTGCAAGGGCGGTCCGAGAGAAGCAGAGATGCTTGCTGAAGTCCAGAGAGTGACGGCTTGTTCCCCAGTTGGCTCATGACCGACAAGTAGGAAGACTGGTGGTGTCTGATCTCCTGAATCCAGGTGACGTTCTCTTGCTGCTGTGAACGAGAAGGGACGGCGCGAGAAGGCGGCTCAGGAGGCTGATGAGAGGCGATGAGGAAGAGGTTGACAGAGGAGGATGATGATGCAGATGTGGCGAATGAGGTAGCAGTGGACGACTGCGGCAGATGAAGGAGGACATGAGCAAGAGGGCGCTGCGGGAGGTGGGAGCGGTCACGACGAGATGACCGTGGCACGCGATCACTGAAGATCGTCAAGAGTAGTGGAGGAGGAAGTAGGTAGGCAGAATCTGAAGATGACAGGTTTAGTGGAAGGCAATGCAGGCGGATAGGTGTGATGAGCAGAGGTGACATGAAGCTTTGTCGAAGATGGCGACAGAGAGAAGCTCGGGAGCTATTTTCAGCTGCTGGTGATGGAAAGGTGCCAGAAGTTTCCATGAGCGTGTGTTTGGACGCAGGGTTAGGTCACAGCGATGAGGATAGCAAAGGCTTGAGAAGTGAACGAAGCAATGCTACTGACGGTGCATATGAAGGTGAGAAGGTGCAGGCACGAGAATGTGTCAAGGATCAGAGACCACGAGTCGCCACGTGCGGATGAATGGATGCAGGAAGACCTGCTGTTCCTTGATCGTCGTTGTAGTGGAGGAGACGGAGCACGCGAGAATGACGTAGGTGGCCGAAGGGGCAGCAGAAGGTGGTGAAGGACGTGTGGGCAGCAGAAGGTGGCAGTCGTGGCGGCAAAGTGATGACTTGGTCAGCAGGAACGAGGCGACATTGCCTGGCACTCTGATACCATGTCAGAAGAATGGAAGGAGCAGAGCAACCAGCTGCAGAAGCAGGTAGAATCAGCGCAAGCTATGTAAATACAAGCTAATGACGTAGGCAGAAAGCTGCGGCTCAGTGCAGGGGTTAGGCTTGAAATGAGGACGAGCAAGTACTGGGGGCTGAGACAGAGTGATGCGATAGACAGGAGTACAATGAGAGAATGTGGTAGGTCAGAGTTTGGTAATGATGTACTTGGGGAGAGATTGAGCAGAGGAGTGAGAGTGAGAGAGCACAGGGATGCGAGGACGAGAGATAAGGTTGGATGGCGAAGGAGAAGTGAGCGAGAAGTGAGTAGAGCAAGGACACAGCGGCGAAGCCGCGGAACTGAAGGCGAACTGGATACATAAAACTATTCTGGGTCAACTGGAAGGGAATGAACATCCTTCGTATATACAGTAGAACATGACAAAAATAACATAGCATCGACTTCTTTCCACTATCCGGACGTGGGTGACACATGTCACGTTATTAGGGGATCATTTGACTATTATCACAACGGTCGAGTGACCGGAGAGCCATTGGTCAAGGTGGCTCGGTGCAGGACCTGAACCGTTATTCAGAGTTTGGGGATTTATTCAAGGAGGGTGAGTGTTCTGTCAGATTCATATGCTGAAATCCATATCCTCTAACCCCACTACTATTGCCTCTCACCTTGCTCTAGCGTTGCGCCAGCATGATTTTCACTCCCAGCCGCCTGCCCTCACTCTCACGCTTGCCTTCTCCACCTGGATTGTACACTTCAGTGCCTAGGCTCAGGGGAACCAACTGTGGGAGTACTACTTCCCAGCTGATCCTGCTGCCATGCTTCCCTTTGTGCCACACCCTGCTGATTCGTGCAGTAGGTGCAGTCATTGCCAAGGCGCATGAAAATCTCACTGAAGAGATTGGCGCATACATTGCCGACCCCGCTGTCCGCTCTGCCGCGAATGCCATTGGTGCCTACACTTTCGTGCACCGCTGCTCCACCATCACCGGCCAGGCTTTCCATAGCACGCTGATTGTTCAGTTCAATACCCTGGTGATACACACAGATGAGACAGCTGACGCCTATGGGGCCCGTGGTCTCAAGCTTCTTTGTGAATTGGAGACGCAGCACCTGGTTATCTGTCTGCTATCCTCACCATGGTGAACGGTTTGATACCTGAGATTTTTTATGTTCTTCGTGAGGTCAAGGAAGACAAGCTCGTGCACCTAGCCTCTGAGCCCGTCCCTCCCGAGTCCCATCTTGGTATTGGTTCCCTTTGGGACTTTGTCTCTGAGCGCCTTGAAACTTGGTGGAGTAATCTCCGGAAGAAACGTCTCCATTGCTCTGTGGTCACTGCAGTGGCTGCCGTTACCATGTCTGTTCCAAGGATGTCTTCTGCGTCCACTTCCCCCTCATTGTCCTCCTCTTCTACAGTGGCGCATGCCACTCAGGGCCGCGGGCGTGGAAGTGGCCGCAAAAAGAACAAGGACAAGGGCAAAACGGGTAGCCTGGCATCCTCTTCCCCCACACCCATCGGCTCCACCGCACAGCGTGCCACCAGATCCACATCCACCTTCGCCCACTCCACCGTGGACACTGGCCCTATTCTCCCACCATTCTACCCCTGGGAATGGCTGCTGCCCTTCCCAGCTTCTTCCTACACCGGACCTCCTTCCTAGGCGCACGTCTTGCCTTCATGACACACATCCACCTACGTGCCATCTTCCTCCATGCCTTCTGTCTGCACTGGCCGGCCACGCCCACACCTACCAAGGGCAAGCGTCAGCTTGAGCAATCCCTCACTCAGCTGCTGGGCCTGCACGATCAGGGAGGTGAGAATGTGGCTACACTGCCAAGAGGTATTGTGTGTCAGTCTGACTCTGATCTTCATGGGGGACATTCCGGGGTTCTGTAGGGCTGTTGGCGTGGGGATGTGTGGTGGATCAAGCGTTGGCAATCTATGACCCTTTCCCGTTGTCTTGCTGCGTGTGATCAGTCCTATCTTTCCCTATCCACCGTTAGTACCGTCACCACTTGTGGTGTTCTTCCATTTATTCATGTGCCCAGTGGCTTCTGGATCCTGGATTCAGGAGCCATCCACCACATGACATCTTCTTGTACCGGGTTCGTCACCCTTGGCTCCATTGGTTCTATTTACTTTGTTTGTACCGGCTCTGATCAGATACTCCCTGTCCAGGGTGTGAGAAATGATTGCTTCGTTGGTACTGGCGGGGACCTGTACTTGCCTAACGTTCAGCTCGCTGTTTGTCACCACACTAGACGCGCAAGGCATGGACTTCACTGCCAGTCGTGGTGTTGGCATGGTCTCCATGCGTCCTACTGGTCGTGATGTTCTTTGTTGTGTTCAGTGTAAGCGGCTCTATCGTGTGCCTTTGTTTGCACCTGCCTCCCCTTCTGCCGGCATTACTCTCGTTTATGTTGCATCCTCTCTTTCGCCCGAGCACGTCCATCTACTGCATCATCACCTTGGATATGTACATACAGATGCTATCACAAGCATGCTATGCCTCCAGCGCGCCCTCTCGACCCCTCTTCATTCCCCCTACCTTCTTCCGCTGACTGTCTGGCCTGGGCTCAGGGCAAAATACGTCGCACCCCATTCTACTCCTCTGAGACGTAATCCCTACACCACCTCGATCTTATTCATGCAGATGTCATGGGTCTTTTGCCCCATAAATTTCTTGGTTCCTCACCAAGGACTTCTCCCAATATCACTGGGTTTCCGTCCTTCATCAAAAGAGCGACGCTTGTTCTAAGTGCGCCTGTCAACGATCCCTATGTGTTTTCCGTAATGAGCATGGTGGAGAATTCATGGGTCCAACCGCCCGTCTGCTTCAATTTCACGGGATGTGTCTTTAGCTGACTACTCCTTACACATCGTAGAAAAACGGGATAGCACTCGAACCGCACACTTGCCAATGGCGTGCGTGCTCTCCTCTCTGAGTCTGGTCCCTCTCCACTCTTCGCCTTTGAGGCCATGAGCTACATGACCTGCGTCTGGAATCGGGTTGCTTACGGACCCCTCCCCAAGTCTGTCACAGCATTCGAGCGCTGGCACGGTTGTCGCGCTGACCTTCTTCCAATTTGGGCGTTGAGCTGAATTGCCACTGTCTGGCTCCCTGAAGAGGTGCATGCTGGGAAACTGTCCCTTCCTGACCGTCTGTGTACCTTCCTTGGCATCTCGGCCTGGCGCTTCAGGGACCCCGACCGTCATCATGTCGTTGAGTCGGGGGATGCACTCTTGTTTTAGTCTGTCTTCCTCCGCGACGTTGAGCATCGTGCCACATCTGCCTCCCTCTCCTCGTTCCTTAGGCTGGGGGAATCCTCGGCCGGCCTCAGTCTCAGGGTTTGGTCAGTCAACATCGTCAGTGCCTGATCCATCTTCGTTGCCCTTGTCGTCGACTTTGCTTCATTCAACATTGGCTCCATTGTCATTATCCCCTTCTGAAGTTCCCGCCAAAGTGGCACTGGATTCCACGTTCTCCCCTTTCCTCTCTCTCTCGTGAGCGTCCTCTCATTTGTCGCCTTCTCCCACATTCAATCCTACCTCGTCGGTAGTGCCTCCAGTGCCCGACCCGGTGACAACCACACCTGTCCTCTTGGCTACGACTCCACCGGTGCCTGCAACACCAATGTCACCCTTTTTTCTGTGAAGGACGCCTTCGTGCCCTCCTTGATCTCTCTAGTGCTGGTAGCTCCGCCACACCTAGAGCCTCTCATGCGACACTGTCCACGTCTTCGACGTGTGCTATTGCCTCCGATTCTCAACGTTGACCACCACAGCCTCCTGCCACCAGCCTTGATGCCAGGGTTGTGCATCCCAGCACATGTCTTGGATACTCACTCATCGCGTGTTCGTTCCAGCATGCTGTTGAGGCATTTGGGCCAGGCAATATCGCTGAGTGTCACGTCACTATCAAAGCAGCTTCTCTGACACCAGAGCCCAACACAGTGCGTCAGGCGCAAGAGTCACCTGATGCTCCGCATTGGGAGCAGGACATAAAGGAGAAACTCACAACCCTGGACAAACACTCCATCTACAAGCTAACAAATTTGCCACCTGGCCGCAAGGTCGTGTCCGCACGTTGGATGTTCAGACAAAAGCGGAAACCAGGTGGCACTGTCGGCCGGTACAAGGCATGCGTCACGGCAAAGTGGTTCTCCCAGGCTCCTGGAATTGGCTTTGATGAGACGTTTGCTCCTCTTGGACAGTATACCATTGCCCGAGCACTTCTCAATCTTGTCTCTCATCATGACTGGGAGCTGGAGCAGATGGACGTCAACAGTGCATTCTGACAAGCATGATTGGACAACGAGATAACCACGGTGTAGCCACCATGGTTCACGGATGGCACTGAAATAGTCTCGCGGTTGCGGAAAGCCCTCTATGGCCTGACGAAGTCACCACGAACTGGAACTAGAGATTACCTCTGCACTTGAAAAGGGGGGGTATAGGCGCATCACGGTCGATCCTGCTCTGTTTGGAAGTCAGCCATCGGCACTTGTCGCGATCGCAGTTGTTGCCTGTTCATTGCATTGCCTAGCACCTTGGCAGTGCGAGTACTGAAAAGACCGGTACAATCCACCTACAAGATGAAGAACTTGGGTCCGCTCATGGTTTCATGGGGATGGAGCTCGAGCGAGATCATCGCCGGCGGTCTCCATGTCCACCAGGCTGCATATGTGCACAGCCTAGGAGAGAGGTTTGTGCCACTCCTTGAGGCCGTGCCCAGAGCGTTGACTCCGATGACCCCTGTTGGTCAACGGTTGCTCAAGACACTTGATGTGTTCAAGCTGGGGGAGCCAGTCAATGTCACCGATAAACTTTGAGTCATCGGCTCCCTCGTGTACTTAGCCACGACCATGAGGGAAGACGTGGCCTTGAGGTGAACTTCCTGGCACAGTTTTCTCAGCATCCTCATGCACGACATCTGGAGGTCGCAATCTGTGTTGTGTGCTATGCTCTCTCCATAACACGAGCTAGACTGCACTTCAGGGCACATCCATATGTGGTTGTTCATGGTTACACCGATAGTGACTGGACACATGATGTTCATGCAAGCAGTTGCACGAGGAACATCTTTTTTGTCGGTGGAGTTGCTGTGCTTGGAAGAGTGGAAAATAGGGTTGAGAAGATGCGTGAAAGCTTCCTAGCGACATAGCCGCTGACAAGGCGTCAGTGCCTGGTCAGACGGTGACGACAGTTACAAGTCGTACACACAACGGCAAGGGTCGGACTAGGAGACACAAGGCAAAGTGTCTGAATGCTTCAATAGCATTTGTAGAGAGAAATGACAAATGACAGGTCCATGGCATAAGTACCTGTCGCGACGCACGGCGGGTGTCGCACGCGGCAGCACAAGGTCTGTCCTAAAACCGGCCCAAAACCACTCTTTTGGTCGTAACTCAGTGTAGACATGTCAGAACGCTATGCCGTCTCAACCTAGACGTGAAAAATCACAAGCCGGACGCTACAACTGGTCACATGCATGCATCCAGCATCAAACGGTGGACACACAATGCAAAAGCATGCAAATCGGGCCCACGGCCAGTCCACCGATAAACTCCCACGTGCTGCAGAAAACCTGTAGGAGGTCCCAGACAGTGTCCAGAACCCTGGGGCAGTCGTCGGTCAGCTCCAAGCTGGTAGTCCACCACCAGACGACGCACTGTTACCTCCTGGGTCCGCATCAGGGATCTGCACGGGCATGGACACGGTCGAGTGACCAAAGTAAACTGTACAGGTCAACAGGAACGTCATAAATCACAACACTTCCCCATGACCTGATGGTACGCATGTCCATACACGTGTAGTACTGAAACGAGTGCAACGAGTGCAGAAACAGTCCTGACACAGACACAGACACAGACACACCCCGCACTCAACCACTCTCAGGCAAGGGGCGAAGCCCAACAGAACGAATGACTACCAAAAACTTCCCACGTGCCAGTGCCTTCGTCAAGAAGTCAGCACGCTGCATGTCAGTGCCGACCCATATGACAGAGATCACGTGTCGCTCCACCAGATCACGCACGAAGTGATTCTCAACTGCAATGTACTTTGTGCGAGCGTGAAAAACACCAGAGTTCTCCGCAATGGGAAGAGCACTCTGGTTGTCGCAGCGAAGCACAATGGCAGGTACTGATTGACCCATCTCAAGGAACAGGCGTTGCAACCACATTGCCTCAACAGCCCCTTCACCCAGAGTAACATACTCTGCTTCCAACGAGCTACGTGCAATGCAACCCTGCTTCTCGCTGCGCCAGGACACAACGGTACCAACAAGCAGGAACACGTAACCGGTGTGACTGCGTCCATCTAGACTCCAGGCCTAGTCACTTTCGGTGTAGCCGTCAAGAACCACCGAACACTGCCGGCAAAAGCAGAGTCCGAGGTACGGTGTGGAGACCACATACTGCACCACTCGCACAGTCGCATGAAGGGCTCTAGCACGTGGAGCCTGTGAAAAATGGGGAAGGAGGTTGACGGAAAAAGTGATGTCGGGGCGTGTGGTAGTGGCCAAGTACATCAGAGATCCGATGAGGCAGAGGTACAAGGTCACATCCACTGTCTCCCCCAGCTGTGTAGGATCGTCCACCTTTAGGGCATCCTGCCCATCAGGTGTGAGAGGTGTGGAGGCCGTGGGCACTGTGCCAAGAAGGTCACTGAAGCGCTCCCCCACAACACGTGCGTATCGGGCCTGATGCAATAGAAGTGTCCAACGTCTGCGGTCTAGCACGATCTCCATGCCAAGAAACACCGTTGCAGGACCAAGATCCTTTATCCTATAGGCAGTCTAGAGGACCACCTTGGCCTCTTTCACGGCCTCCATGGAAGGAGACGCGATCAGAAGGTCGTCCACGTAGACCAGGATGGCTGTGAACCGCTCAGGCGTCCTTCGGATAAAGAGAGAGGGATCTGCCTCGCTCTGTACATATCCCGCACGAGTCAGGGTGTCAGTAATCTCCTGGTTCCAGCACCGAGGAGACTGCTTGAGGCCGTACAAGGACTTGCGCAAGCGACAGACCTTGTCACCATCCTCAAAGCCTGGTGGCTGAGCCACGTAAATCTCCTCATCCAGAGAGCCATAGAGGAACGCATTATTCACGTCCATCTGGTACAGTTCCCAGTCATGCTAAGCCACCACACCGAACAGAGTGCAAGCTGAGGTCATACGGCCGACAGGGGCAAAGGTGTCAGTGTAATCGATGCCCTCGATCTGAGAGTACCCCTTGACGACCAAGCAAGCCTTGTGGCATTCTAGTGAGCCATCCGGCTTCACTTTAATGCGAAAGACCCACTTGACCTGAATAGCCTTCCTCCCAGGTGGAAGGTCGACTAGCTCGTAAACTCCGTGCTCTCGGATGGAACGAAGCTCATCCTCGCAGGCATCACGCCAGGCGTCTGCATCCTCTGATAAGAGAGCTTCCCTCAGTATGCTCGGATCAGGCGCCATACAGGGAGAGCTCTGAGTGGCAAGTGCACACGCCTCAGTGCTGGGTCTGACGACCACAAGTTTAGCTGTTGCATCACAAGAGACATGAAACTCGCGAGTGACCAGATCATGCCCTATAGAGCACGCTGGATGTACCTCTGTGTGATTTGTGTGGACAGTCAGGCCTAGGGCCTTTGTGCCGAGATCACCACTCGCGATGCTGCGAGTGGAGCACCTGGGTGTGGGGCTTGACACCCGCTGGACTCCGGAGACCAATGGTCGAAGACGACACCGGGCTCACGCGAGTAACCTAGTCTCGAGGGGCTCACCTCAGGCTCAAAGACAGGCACGGCCACATCTGGTGAGGACTGAGGCAAAGGGGCAGGTGATGCAGTGTGAGGAGATGCGTGTGTGGGAGACACAGGACTGGGTGTTATAGTGGGAGCAAGAGTCGAGGCAAGACCACACGCAGAGGCAGGAGTACTGGTAGACACAGGTATAGAATCATGGATGCCTGTGGGGTGCGAGAGAGCAGGGGTAGAAGCCGGCTGTGCTGGAGAGATCTCTGAGCTGACAGCGATGATCGCTGGGTCATCAAGAGCCGGAGACCGAGAAGTGGAGGGGGCTCAAACGGACACATCAGCCGGACGAGAGGTACTCGTGCGGAGACCTGGTGAAAAAGGAGTGGAGACATGGTGAAAAACCCTGTGCTCGGCAAAGAAACTGTCCATCTCGCCAAGAAACTCGCCGTCGCGATCCGAACGGAAGGTATGCAGCGTGTGGTGGGACTGACGCTCAGCCATCACTAGCCAGAGGTGAACTGCGAGAGCGCCGTCGCTCTTTTGGCACAGGCTGTAGACCCACCGCATCCGGTTGAAGCCATCAATCAGGGTCAGGACTTATCGGCCCCGATCGGACAAAGACTCGACAAGAAGAGGACCGAGAAGGTCCGAATGGACCAACTTGAGGGGGCTAAGTGCTCGAGAATGAGAGTCAGGGTAGGTGCAACGATGCATCTTACCCTGAGCGCGGAACACAAAATCGGTCTTGGGCAGCTTCTCGAAAGAAGCCACGTCAAGACCGAGTGCGGGCTGTGTCCGAATGATCTTCGACACAGTGTCGGAGTCCACATGACACAGGCGACGATGCAGCAGTCGTTGGTGCTCAGTAGACAGAACACCAGTGAAAAACACACGAGCAGGAGGAGAGGGTGAGCAAGAAGAAGAAGAAATCTGAGAAACACGATACAGATCATCCACAACAGAGGCACGAAGAACAATAGTGCGAGTATCAATAGCTGTCACAGTCGCGAAGTCTGTAGTGTGCTCTACAAAGAGTCCCATCAGTGTGCAGGCACGCACAGGAAGCAAGCTGAGCTCAAGGTCGGGCACAAAAAGCACCTCGGAAAGATGCATGGGGCCAGACGGACCATCGAAGCACACGACCCCAACACCCTGGACCAGCAAGGACTGACCAGAGCCTACGTGAACGGAGCAAACAGACGTAACAGGAACGAGAACAACGAAGTCACTACGCCGACAGGTCATGTGATGAGTGGCACCAGAATCGATGATCCAAGTGCCACCTGGATCACGACCGGAGGAAGTCACTGTACAACGGGCAATGGAACACTCGGCCTCAGACGGGCGCTGAGCAACAGGTGAGGAGGAACGACGAAGGGCACAGAGGTGAGACTCATAAATCTAATCGGTACTGTCAGGCCTATCATCATCACATGCCAGCTGTGCCCCCCAACAGGAGTCATCACGGGCGACGAGGACACAGGAACAAACAATTTGTGAACCACCCGGCTGTGACAACACACTCGCACCTCCCTGAAAGCGAAGCGCCAGAAGGTGACGGAGCTCGGCGATGGTGCGGTCACACAGGTCTGGGTCGCCACTGCTCGCCGGTGGGGAAGCAGGAACCGCTGCAGTCGTGGTCGCCGTGTGACCAGAGGCAGTGCTACTCAACGCAGTCCACTGCGCTGTGCAGCCTGAATACCGCGAGTGATCCACGCCCAGTCAAGCGGCTGCTGGCACTCGGTGTAGCGATGAGCGCCTCCACAGTTGTAGCAGTGGACAGTACGTCCATTGCTACCGCCCAATGATTGCTGCTGCTGTGACTGTTGTAGGCACGAACCACGCTTCTTCTTGCCCTTTTTCCCTGTGCCGCGGCTGCCACACACTGCATCTGAGTCAGGGTAGCTGGAGTGGAGGGGGAAGTAGAGGGTGTGCCAGAGGATGAAAAAGTGGACTGCAACAGGGGCGTCGGCGACGACGTGATGACCGCTGCAGCAAGGGGACTTGCCTGATGGGCCACGGCTGCCTCGCGGGCGGAAGTCACCTAGAGGAAAAGTTGATGCGCCCAAGGAAGGAGCTAAAGTGAGGTGGAGAAGGGCTCGAGCACAGCGTCCCTGTACCCCGAGAAGATGTCTGCGTGCTCAAGACAAACTCCGACCATGAGCGTGCGAAGCGCCCACAGTTGTGTACCTCCTGAAGTCCCAAGGCGCGTGTAGATGCGCATGGCACGCCGCCAGTAATCGGCTCCGGGCTTGGCAAGTCCCTGACAAACGGAGTGAAAGGTGCAAATGTGAGCCGCGCGGGTGGCGTGCGTCTCTGCAGCAAGCAGGGACAGTGCCAGGTCCCAGCCCCCACGTGGATCAGCACCCGCGCCCGTGCCGGCCTTTCCAAGGAAAGGGCGAAAGTCCACGACAGTCTCGCTCGGCATGGCCTGAAGGAGTCCGCGCATCGCCCGAGCCACTGTCAGCACCTGAGCGCGGTCCGTAACCTACTAAAGACTGTGATAGTAGGGCCATACCTCCTCTGAAGTGGCCCAGACCTGGAAGAGAGTCTCCCACCAGTCAAAGCCGTCCTCGCTCCGTGGGGAGAGCAACCACAGGCTGGGGAGGACGAGGGATGGGGAAGACACCGGGACAAGGAAATTCACTGAGGTAGGGATCAGGCAAGGATCAGATCTCCAGGAACAGGGAACCGGAATGCGTCTGAAGCTGGCGGAGACGCTCCTGAAGCACGCGAATCTCCCTCTCGTGGGTGTCATCGTCCATGCCTGGCATATCGGGGTCCTCATCCAAAGGATCAAAAAGTGGCGGGTCTTGTCCTGCTGCTTTCCTCTGTGTAGATGCTGACTGCTGTGCAGAAGGTATGGCACCGCTGACTCCTCCAGATGTCTGTTGTGGGGCCGTAGACTGACCACGAATAAGATCAGTGAGCACACGGATGGCGTCAGTCTACTGCTGCTGCTGACAACGAATCTCATCCTGCTGACTCCGCAGGTCTGCAATGGCCTGCGAGCGTGGTCTCATGACCCCTGAGGAGGAGGAAGAGGGATCTGGTGGTCCTTTACCCTTGTCACCGGTCGGAGCCATGTCAGCGCTCAGTATGGACCGGGACGTCATACCGGTCGGATTTCAGAACCGTCAGCGGTTCTCGAGAGTTGAAACGCTGGCAATTTTTGACTTTCCGACCCCAAAATTTGACTAAGGCAAGTGCTGACGTCAGCAAGGGTTTGCTGACGTCAGCACAGACCTGATGACATCAGCAAGGAAAATGCTCACATCAGCACCTTTTCCTTTTTTTTGGTGTGGGAGTCACGTGGACTCCTCGGTGGGAGGAGGGGACCTCGTAACCCCCTTGCGCGGCTGCGCAGCTGCGAAGAATCTGTGCAGCTGCGAAGAGTCTGCATGGCTGCGCAGCGAAGCTGCTGTGTAGTAGTTCTATGCAGCAGTGTTGCGCAGCACAGTAGCCGTGACTGTTGCTGCGCAGTACTACTGCCGCTATGGTCGCTGCTGCTGCTGCTCCGCTGCTGTAGCTGCTGCTGCTGCTGCAATGCTACTGCTGCTGCTGTTTCTACTGGCCCTGTAGTAGGCGCAATGCTGCTGCTGCTATCGCCACACTGCTGCTGCTGCTGCCCGCCGCTGCTGCTCCCACTGGTGCTGCTCGCTGCTGCTGCCGCTGCTCGCGGCTGCTACTCGCACCCGCCGCTTCGCGCTGCGAGCTGCCGCTCCGAGCTGCTTCCCCTTTTTTTTTAGAATGCCCAGCCAGACACGGCTACTGCTGCCACCCGGTGCTGCTACTGCTCCTCGGCTTGGCTGCTGGAGCTAGTAACTGTCACAGCTCACCCGGTGAGGTGGTGGGGACTGCGTGGTGATGTCGCTGCTGAAAACGGCTGCAACGAGTCCCAGGATACGGCGGTGGTGGTGATTCTCACTACTGCTGCCGGTGCTGTGTCTCTATGGCACAGCTCAGCGAGAGAGGTCTCACTGCTCTGATACCATGAGAAGATACGTGGGAGCTTCCTAGCGACACAGCCTCTGACTAGGCGTTAGTGCCTGGTCAGACGGTGAAGACAGTTACAAGTCATACGCAAAACGGCAAGGGTCTGGCTAGGAGACACAAGGCAAAGTGGCAGAATGCTTCAATAGCATTTGAAGAGAGAAATGCCAAATGACAAGTCCATGGCATAAGTACCTGCCGCGGCGCACGACGGGTGTCGCACACGGCAGCACAAGGTCTGTCCTCAAACCGGCCCAAAACCACTGTTTTGGCCGTAACTCAGCGTAGGCATGTCAGAACGCTACGCCGTCTGAACCTAGACGTGCAGAATCACAAGCCGGACGCTACGACTGGTCACATGCATGCATCCGGCATCAAACGGTGGACACACAATGAAAAAACATGCAAATCAGGCCCACGACCAGTCCATCGATAAACTCCTACGTGTTGCAGAAAAACTGCAGGAGGTCCCAGACAGTGTCCACAACCCTGGGGCGGTCGTCGGTCAGCTCCAAGCTGGTAGTCCACCACCAGACGACGCACCGGTACCACCTGGGTCCGCATCAGGGATTTGCACGGGCATGGACACGGCCGAGTGGTCACAGTAAACTGTACAGGTCGACAAGAACGTCACAAATCACAACAAGGGGTGCATGGCACGGAGCTCCAGCAAGGCCTAGTAAATTGTACTTGGCGCATGACCGTGTGAGAGAGTCCAGATGTGTCGGGTGTTGCAACGATTGCGCGCTCCAATCCATTGCATCATGTTGCATTGTGCCAATCAAAGCACAAAAGCTATCACCGAGCATTATCGATGCATCACACACGCACACAACATATTAACATTGAGCATCATTTTGTGTGTGAGGGTGTTGCGACAGGAGATGTTCAGATTGTCTGGGTGGACACTCGACAAAAGTGCACCGACTTCCTCACAAAGGCGATGAGCAACAACGTCTTCAAGGCAAATGTGCATGCTTTTGGCTTTCTGCACTTCCGTGATGCGCCTTGGTGATGCTCGTGGTGAAAGTACTCTGACCGTCCATCTTTTTACAGTGTACTATTGTTGTATGTGTCGTCTCATCGTGTGTTATGTGCTTGTGTCGCCTATGGGTCCTTGTGGATTGTCGGTGTGTCAGTCCTGGACACATGTTGACTCTCGGCTTGCTGCACATGCATCACATCTACAGGTGTGGCATCTGGTGACACCCCCTCGAGCGACATGCGGAGTCGCCATGTTGGAGGGACTGCTGACACGAAAGTGACCTGCATCTGAGCATCAAGGCAGTCTGCATGATTCTAACATTTCAGACATTAGGGTTGATTATGGTTGATGGTGCTTTCACAGTTTTGGGGAGCCTTGCTTGGATTATTTAGCTAGCTAGCCTGGGTGTGACCCCCTAGACTACATGCTGACGGTTTCTTTCCGCTGACGATTTGTGAGAAAAAAAAACATCTGGAGATGTGGGCTCAAGATGTGGTCATACGGGAAAAACCCATGAGCAGACGTGGGCTAGCAGCCCACCCGGTCATGGGGGAGCTTGCTCTTTCTCCTCCCGTCGCTCCTCGTCTTGTCACTTGTTTTCGTTTCCTTCACAAGCTCCAAAAACTCCATGGCGCCTACTCTCATATACGCCCGAGCTCTCTTGTGAATCCTTGCTTTCTCTCCCCTCCTCCTTTACCTCCTACACTCCTTCTCGAGCTCCCTCTGTTGTGATTTGGGAATGCACTGTCTCACTCATCTATGTTGTGACCTCTTGGCAGGTGTACATGCTTGTGCAGACGACTGACTCGGCGGACGTAAAAGATTGCGGGCCCTCAACGATGGAGGGGACGTCGCATCGGCATGGCTTCCTTTTCCTTGTGTGCAGTCTCCCACTTGGTAGCAGTGTACGCCCAGCTCCATCAGCAGCAGCCACCGTCACTCATGTCACTGACAGACATAGGCGGCTGCTCTGAATCGCATAGGGTTTGCAGAGGTTCAGGCAACCATAACTCTTGTGTGTGATTTTTCTAGCTGATTCTGATTGCACGACTGCGTTCGCATTGTGGATATTTTGGTGTGTTCTAGTTTTCAGAAGAAACAAAAAAACGGACGACGCCCGGGTTTGGGGCTCTTGGTCCTCTTGCAAGGTTCACCGAGAAAACCCACACAGGCCAGAAAACAATGCATTTTCGTGATTGGTTGGTAGACTGAGTAACAAGCCTCACAGAGGTTAGGGCTTAGGTTAGTGTTGGAGGGGTCTCTCACCAAACCTCATTGTTGCTGTAAATTCAATCATTGCTTCTTTCTAGTTGCAATTTTGGCGCTAACTATGGCTTATTTACTTCTGAACAACAAACGAGAGCTCTCAGACGTAGACTATACTGTAGGAGACAAAGGGGGCAGCAGAACTGTTATCGCTCTTCATTAGCGGCAACGAGCGTGTGTTCCCGCACACTGCATCAACAACGCTACTACCTCAACCTGTGCACAAGATAGATTCCCTTTTTGGTATGAGCGGCGGGGTTCGACACCCATTGTGGACACCGAGGACGGGTTCATTCCTGTGTGGGAGGAATGTAGCGCTAATGTGCCACGTGGATTGAACTTGTCCAAGCCTATGGGGCGACAGATGGGATGGGTTGAGGGTCGGATAACCTCAATTACCGAGGTTTTGGCCCAATGGGCCAAACTTCCCATCCAATCACTACATTTGGTATCAGAGCGTGGGTTCCCGCATGCTGCATCAACAATTTTGCTGCTTCATCCTGCGCACTAGATAGATTCGTTTTCCCCTCGTGCCCCGCCTTCCCCAAGCTTACACCCCCCCCCCTCCCCCCACCCCCTCAAACATGCCATTTTCCCTTCTTTTATTCAAGACCTATGGCAAGCTCAACTAGTGAATCACATAAATCATGGCATGTGAGTTATGCCACATGCGGAGTACAATATGCTTTGGAGAATCATTGGCGAGAACACACTTAGGGGGCTTGACTACCTTTTTCACTACCAAATGTTGTAGGCACGTATTCACATGAAGATGAAGAAGACACGTTACACCATCCTACTTGTCTGCCTTTCTCTGAGTAAGCTTTGAGAAAGTTGGAGAAGGTTTGCAGCTACAAACATGATGGTTGACCGAATTTGTGCAGTCTACGGAATGCCTCACATCAAATTGGGTTGGGATCTTCAAGGCTTGCGGAGTGATAGTCAAAGTAGTCTAGGCTTTTGAATCTGCGTAGGGCTGCAACAAATTTGGAGCGATCCGGGAAAGTTTGAGCCCAAGAGAGAGCGTCTTCCCTCGCCACCTATTTCTCCTCCCCCCTTGGTCACGTGTTGTCGCTCCTTCAGAAGCTCAAGCCAGGCATACAGGAGAGGGCTATAGCTGCTGAGAGGGAAGTTGCGGAAAGCTGAGAGTGCGATGTCGAATCGATCGATGAAAGGGAAGAGCGCAATGTCAGCCTGCGCAACACGGAGAATGGAGCACAAGGGGAAAGGGAATGATGAGGAGGAGCGGACAGTGACGAGTGGAAGGGAGGGAGGGAGGGACGGAGGGGGTGATGGAGGAAGGGGGGGACGAAGATAGGGGGGGAGGGAGGGGGGGAGGGAGGGAGGGAGGGGGGGGGGGGGGAGGGAGGGAAAGAGAGAGTGAGGGAAGGAGGGAGGGAGGGAGGGGGGGAGTGAGGGAGTGAGGGAATGAGGGAGCGCACACGTGCGAGAGAGAGAGAGAGAGAGGGAGGGGGGGGGGGGGGAGGGAGGGAAAGAGAGAGTGAGGGAAGGAGGGAGGGAAGGAGGGAGGGAGGGAGGGGGGGAGTGAGGGAGTGAGGGAATGAGGGAGCGCACACGTGCGAGAGAGAGAGAGAGAGAGGGAGGGAGGGAGGGAGGGAGGGAGGGAGGAGGCGGGGAGGGACTCAGGGAAGACGTCCATTGACAGGTCACGAGAGCCAGGGGCAAAAGAAAGAGAAACTGTACCAAGGTGACGGAGGGCCCAGCCAGATACGGTCCGCCAGACTGCCTCAGAGCGTCGCACAACGTTTCGACGGCGGATAACCATCGCTCCCTCTCCCTTCGTAAGCTGCGGTGGTCAGCGGCTCGTCCACTCGTGTCCACGCCCCACTGCCTGTGCTCTGGCCCTGCCACCACCGCCAGACCCTGTGCGCACAAGTAGCAGAACAAGTTGTGTGGGACGCAATGCAAACCTTGTGGCGCTTGCCGATGCAAAACGTCCAAAAAAGAGCGAGCGATGTGGTCTAGTGCTGCTTTTCCGCTACCATTCACGCTGTACGCTGCCGTGGTCGGTCAGCTGCTTGTCCGCTCGTGGTCCACACGACAACTCGTGGTTCAAACAACAACTCGTGGTTCAAACGACAACTCGTGGTTCAAACGACAACTCATGGTCCACACGACAACTCGTGGTCCACACGACAACTCGTGGTTCAAACGACAACTCGTGGTTCGAACGACAACTCCTGGTTCAAACGACAACTCGTGGTTCAAACGACAACTCGTGGTTCAAACGACAACTCGTGGTTCAAACGACAACTAGTGGTTCAAACGACAACTCGTGGTTCAAACGACAACTCGTGGTTCAAACGACAACTCGTGGTCCACACGACACGCAGCAGGACCACCGCAGCGCGAGTTGCTGCTGTGGCCCCACCGCCGACGCCAGACCCTGTGTGTGCGCACGCAATGCACGGTGCAATGTACAGACGCTGTGTGTGCGCACGCAATGCACGGTGCAATGTACAGACGCTGTGTGTGCGCACATAATGCACGGTGCAATGTAAAGACGCTGTGTGTGCGCACATAATGCACGGTGCAATGTACAGACGCTGTGTGTGCGCACACAATGCACGGTGCAATGTACAGACGCTGTGTGTGCGCACACAATGCACGGTGCAATGTACAGACGCTGTGTGTGCGTACACAATACACGGTGCAATGTACAGACGCTGTGTGTGCGTACACAATACACGGTGCAATGTACAGACGCTGTGTGTGCGTACACAATACACGGTGCAATGTACAGACGCTGTGTGTGCGTACACAATACACGGTGCAATGTACAGACGCTGTGTGTGCGTACACAATACACGGTGCAATGTACAGACGCTGTGTGTGCGTACACAATACACGGTGCAATGTACAGACGCTGTGTGTGCGTACACAATACACGGTGCAATGTACAGACGCTGTGTGTGCGTACACAATACACGGTGCAATGTACAGACGCTGTGTGTGCGTACACAATACACGGTGCAATGTACAGACGCTGTGTGTGCGTACACAATACACGGTGCAATGTACAGACGCTGTGTGTGCGTACACAATACACGGTGCAATGTACAGACGCTGTGTGTGCGTACACAATACACGGTGCAATGTACAGACGCTGTGTGTGCGTACACAATACACGGTGCAATGTACAGACGCTGTGTGTGCGTACACAATACACGGTGCAATGTACAGACGCTGTGTGTGCGTACACAATACACGGTGCAATGTACAGACGCTGTGTGTGCGTACACAATACACGGTGCAATGTACAGACGCTGTGTGTGCGTACACAATACACGGTGCAATGTACAGACGCTGTGTGTGCGTACACAATACACGGTGCAATGTACAGACGCTGTGTGTGCGTACACAATACACGGTGCAATGTACAGACGCTGTGTGTGCGTACACAATACACGGTGCAATGTACAGACGCTGTGTGTGCGTACACAATACACGGTGCAATGTACAGACGCTGTGTGTGCGTACACAATACACGGTGCAATGTACAGACGCTGTGTGTGCGTACACAATACACGGTGCAATGTACAGACGCTGTGTGTGCGTACACAATACACGGTGCAATGTACAGACGCTGTGTGTGCGTACACAATACACGGTGCAATGTACAGACGCTGTGTGTGCGTACACAATACACGGTGCAATGTACAGACGCTGTGTGTGCGTACACAATACACGGTGCAATGTACAGACGCTGTGTGTGCGTACACAATACACGGTGCAATGTACAGACGCTGTGTGTGCGTACACAATACACGGTGCAATGTACAGACGCTGTGTGTGCGTACACAATACACGGTGCAATGTACAGACGCTGTGTGTGCGTACACAATACACGGTGCAATGTACAGACGCTGTGTGTGCGTACACAATACACGGTGCAATGTACAGACGCTGTGTGTGCGTACACAATACACGGTGCAATGTACAGACGCTGTGTGTGCGTACACAATACACGGTGCAATGTACAGACGCTGTGTGTGCGTACACAATACACGGTGCAATGTACAGACGCTGTGTGTGCGTACACAATACACGGTGCAATGTACAGACGCTGTGTGTGCGTACACAATACACGGTGCAATGTACAGACGCTGTGTGTGCGTACACAATACACGGTGCAATGTACAGACGCTGTGTGTGCGTACACAATACACGGTGCAATGTACAGACGCTGTGTGTGCGTACACAATACACGGTGCAATGTACAGACGCTGTGTGTGCGTACACAATACACGGTGCAATGTACAGACGCTGTGTGTGCGTACACAATACACGGTGCAATGTACAGACGCTGTGTGTGCGTACACAATACACGGTGCAATGTACAGACGCTGTGTGTGCGTACACAATACACGGTGCAATGTACAGACGCTGTGTGTGCGTACACAATACACGGTGCAATGTACAGACGCTGTGTGTGTGCACACAATGCACGGTGCAATGTACAGACGCAGTGTGTGCGCACACAACGCACGGTGCAATGTACCGACGCTGTGTGTGCGCACACAATGCACGGTGCAATGTACAGACGCTGTGTGTGCGCACACAATGCACGGTGCAATGTACAGACGCTGTGTGTGCACACACAATGCACGGTGCAATGTACAGACGCTGTGAGTGCGCACACAATGCACGGTGCAATGTACAGACGCTGTGTGTGCGCACACAATGCACGGTGCAATGTACAGACGTTGTGTGTGCGCACACAATGCACGGTGCAATGTACAGACGCTGTGTGTGCGCACACAATGCACGGTGCAATGTACAGACGCTGTGTGTGCGCACACAATGCAC
>SZWC01007671.1:79966-94991 GCA_023375785.1 Penium margaritaceum | reverse complement strand
CGAACCGCAATGCAGATGCTCTTAGCCAATTACCACGTGAAGGGTGGAAGGACCGCAGCTCCCACGAATTACCATCATATGGAGGTGGACCACCTCCGCACGAGCCCCCTCCTGGTGGAACTTTGCTTATTCAAGGCCAGGCGCGCGACATCACCGCTGAGGAGTACCGCTGGGCATACCCTCATGAGGGCTTCCCTCAATACGACGTGAACGTAGGCCACATCAATGTGCAATGAAGAATCGACCTCTTCAAGAATGTGCCAGGATGGACGCACAAAGAATACGGGGATTGGCTTCACCGTATGCAACATGACCCTGCCCCAGCACCCACGGCGCACACTCTGCCAGTTGTGACGCCGACGCCACCAAGTGCGGTCCGTTCATCAGTGGCGGACGCCATCTGGTAATTTTTCGACCAAACCGACCTCGTGCTGCCTTGGATGGACGTCCTTACTCATCTGCTGGGGTAAGTTATAAAACTTGAGACTTTCTTCGTGGAGATTAACGCCGCGCTGGCACCATCCGGGTGGAGAGTGAACTATAGGCTCAAATTGCCGGGTCACCGTAGGATGAGGGATCATGTCGATGAAACTCTGCGGGCCATTCACAACATTCTTGATACGGGGGTCCTTACATGGCAATCCATGGCCCTGTGCTGCCAACCATTGTCGGAGTACATGTGTACAGTGATCTCATGCACTATCTGGATCGCCGGGGTGAAATTTGTTGCTATTGTGGATACGGGGGCGACACATACCACAGTCGCCATGCGCGTCATTCGGCGGCTTAATTGGTCAAACCTCATCCGAGCCGTCGACCTCTGTTTTGGCACCGTGGGAGGGGAGATCACCCAATCCGAGGACCAGATTGATTTACTTCCCCTTCAGGTCGGGAATATTCACCGAAGCTTGCCGGTCCAAGTGTGTGAAACGTCCACATAGGATGTCCTCCTCGCGAACGACTCGTTGACAGCATGCGAAGTGATAATTTTGCTCAGGGGAAAATGCATGACGTTGCACGACGATGACGGGGTGCCATCTTACGTCCCGCTTCAATTTGAAGCACCGGAAATGCCACATCAGCGAGACGCTTGATTGCTGACGGGGCAGGCCTCTCCCACCAGCCGCTCAGCGCATGCGGGCGATCGATCCACCGGCGCACGCTTTATGAGAATCGTAGCTGATGCACCGGCATCGTCCACGGACAGTAGCGACTCTCCGGAGAATCATGCACCGTATCCGACAGAGGTGCATGCCCACATCACACGACGCAGGCAAACGACGACAGGAGCTTGAGAAGACATCGTCTTCTTAGGAGAACGCGTCTCCACGCGATCACGGGTGATTCAAGGTGAGCGTCCAACTCATCAACGTGACCTGGAACCTGACATGCCCCTTGCCCCTCGACAACCACGGCGACATGCCCATCCCGCCCGGCCGTCCCGGATCGCTCGGGCGCCCTCTCGCGGATCGGGACGGCGGTCCTCAAATTCTCGTTCACAAAGTTCACACCGTTTACGCAGCCGCCAGTCAACGACAGAGACAACCACAGTTCTGGACACTCAGGAACACACTTATCGTGCAACCACTACTGGAGAACAACGACAGACCGACACCACGAGCCCCACGCCAGAGATGGCCCACACCGACTTGGCCCGGTACGAGTACGAACTCGCTAAACGCACGGTGAATGCGGCTGCTGCTTCTGAGTTCGAGGCCCGTACGCTCGCAGCGTTTCTCACTATGGCGGAAGCAGAAGACCTTCTCCACACCTTGCGTATGGATGACCCCTGCCCGGCACCCCCACCCTCACCGGAAGTACCTGACCCTCATAGCAACGAGGCACGGTGGCAAGCATTCGCGCTTCACATCACCCAGAATTGAGCATGGGTAATCAGAGTAGAGAGATTCTTGGAGCAGCACGGGACGTGGGTGAGGACGTACGTGGATCATGTACACAGCTCTGCTGACAACCTGGCTCAAGTGAGGAACGGCCTCGCTGCATGCAGGTCCGCCCACGCCGACAGACAGTAGCGCATTCAAGTCCAAGAATCTCGAGCAGCGGCAATCCAAGCGAGTCTCCAAGAGGTGTGGCGCCTACAAGATGATCGGACCGAGGTTGCGGACAGACGTGACAAGCCACCCGCAGCGGAAGGGCAGTGTCTTATTGACCAAAGAGAAGAGTTGGGCCGAACCCTCCGGGCAACACGTGCAGAGATGGCTCGTTTGACTATAGGGCTGCAGCAGCTCGAGGCGGAGTTACCAGATCTGCAGCAGCTATGAACTGAGTGCGAGGAGGAGTGGGCAGCCGATCATGCGAGACTGCAGGATATGTCGCACCAAAGGGCGAGGGCCCTGGCCCTCCCTGAGGATGTCTCCTAGCAATACCGTACCATCTACACACTGGTTGATCAGGCCAAACAACTCATCAATGAGCGCGTGCAGTACCTACAACAGCAATTGATCCGTGATGTGGCCCGCGTGTTCATCACCAGTGCCGTGCACAGGCTGGAGGACGAGTGGGATGAGTACCTCGAAGAATTGCGGCACCTCTATCCGCTAGACGTTTTGCACTGCTACTGGACCGGCAGCCTTCTGCTGCTTCCTACACTGGACCATGATCCCCACCCACCCAGAACGAATCCAGCCCAATATCCTTCCAATACTGGCATGGAGTTTTCATCTGCACCATCACGACTTCCTCCGCTTTCTTTACATCCTCGACCTCTCTCTTCACCGCGGAGCGCGAGCTTTCCGCTGCTTTCTTGACTGGGTGGTGCAGTATCGCCAGCAAGGTCCTCTTCCTGCAAACATGCATCCTCTTCCTCACCGTGGGATCATGCTGTGGACTTCATACCGCCATGTGGAGGGAGACCGGCAGGATCATGCAGACCTCACAGTTGTCTTCCCAGTACAAACTGTTGACCCTCCTAACGCGATGGCACTGAGGGTGCTCATGCACTTGCTTCACCGTCAGCGGCTCGGCCCTTCCTCCTCGGCATCACCTGGAGATCCGTGACCGTGTCATCGCCCTACCGTCGTCCTCGTTCTATCACTTCTGCTCACATTCTCCTGCCGCCGCTACCGCCATCTCGCGCCTCCTCGCTTCATCCGCAGCTCACACCAGCAGTCCGACGAGTTCTCTACGCTGAAGAAACGACTCGTCGTCCTAAGAAGGCCCTGCACCCATTTCTGCGCCCGTGGCCAACAACCGGTGACGTGTCGCCTATGTCAGTTGCAAGTGACTCCCGAGCCGCCACCTACTGTCAACTACCGAGAAGCTTCCTACTCTCTGTCGTCCGCTGCTCCTCATCACATCTGCCTCCGCCAGTATCTTCCTCGCTTTCTCCTCGCCTCATCAGCCTCGTCTCCCCCTTCCTTGCTGTCATCCCCATCTTGCCAGCATCCATCATCTCGAGCCACCTTCTCGCATCACATCCTCGCCTCTTCAACAGCGGCAGTCAAAGCTGTCGCTGCCAGGATATCGGACACCACCAGTCCATCTGCTCCCATTTCCGAGCCAACTGGGGAACAAGCCATCACTCTCCTGGCATCAGCAGTCTAAGTCCCTGCCCGCTGCCTGACTTCCTCTGCCACAGCCAACTTCCTCCAGCCAACAGGATATCGGTCACCACCAGTCTTCCTGCTCCCACTTCCGAGCCAACTGGGGAACAAGCCGTCACTCTCCTGAACGCAAGAGGAAGTGGTTGTTTCACCTCCATCTGCCGCACCGCGTTTCATCCTCTCCCTCTCCGCCCACGTCGCTCTCCGTCTCTCGCCGTTTTCATCTGCCTCCTTCATTCCTCTTCCTCCTCATTCGAGGTTCCTCAGCTTCATAGGCCGCTCGCCTCTGCCTAATCTTCATCCCTTTGTCNGAGCCAACTGGGGAACAAGCCATCACTCTCCTGGCATCAGCAGTCTAAGTCCATGCCCGCTGCCTGACTTCCTCTGCCACAGCCAACTTCCTCCAGCCAACAGGATATCGGACACCACCAGTCTTCCTGCTCCCACTTCCGAGCCAACTGGGGAACAAGCCGTCACTCTCCTGAAGGCAAGAGGAAGTGGTTGTTTCACCTCTATCTGCCGCACCGCGTTTCATCCTCTCCCTCTCCGCCCACGTCGCTCTCCGTCTCTCGTTGTCTTCATCTGCCTCCTTCATTCCTCATCCTCCTCATTCGAGGTTCCTCAGCTTCATCGGCCGCTCGCCTCTGCCTCATCTTCATCCCTTTGTCATCAGCATCATCCGGACCGCCTCCGCATCGCCTCCTCCTCCATCATCAGCATTCTCCGCACAGCCTTCCGTTCATCATCCGCATCAGTATCATCTCCTCACGCACGTGGTTTCGCCCCTGTGCCCACTCCATCATCAATCGTTTTTCGCCATCATCCGCTTCAGTTCCGCTCGGCACAAGGATCCGTCCGGTCGTATCGCCTTTTCCGCGACGACCTGCGCCCACGCCGGAAACGTACTTCAGCGCACGTGGTTCTGGCCTTGCGCCCACTCATCAATCAATTGCTTCTCCGCTTCGCATTACTTCCAGCTCGGCACAAGGATCCGCCCGGTCGCTTCGCCTTTTCCGTGACGACCTGCGCCCACGCTGAAACTTCCTCAGCGCACGAGGTTTCGCCCCTACGCCCACTCATCCATCAATCATTTCATCTGCTTCAGCTTCCATTTCAGCTCGGCACAAGGATCCGCCCGGTCGCATCGCCTTCTCTGCGACAACCTGCGCCCACGCCGTAACTTACTTCTACGCACGCGATTCGTCCCTGCGCCCATTCCATCATCAAGCATTCCTCCTTCATCATCAGCTTCCACTTCGCTCGGCACAAGGATCCGCCCGGTCGTATCACCTCCCCTGCAACGACCTACGTCTACACCGAAAAATTCCACAGTGCACGAGGTTCCATCCCTGCACCCATCAAGTCCTCATCAGATCCTCTGCCCGTCTTTATCCGCCCTGCCGAGTAACTCATTCACATCCTCCTTCACCGCACTCAGCCCTTCTCAGTCTCTTCACTCTAACCTCTCAAGTCTTCTCTGCCTTCATCGAAACGCTCTTCACCTGCCTCTTCAGTTCCATCAACAACTGCTCTCATCTCACCACCTCTCGGCTTCTCGTCATTTCGAAATGACCTTTGTTGCCAAGAGACCTCCTCTTCCAGCAGACCGACCACTTGTCAACACTACCACCAGTATTTATGGACCAGTCAACTTCTCCTCTTTCCAACGGCACTTCCTCACACAATGTGAGGATCTGGTACTCAGTGCAAGTGGAGCGACAAGTATTATCTAGTGGTCGCAAGACTTTTGCAACCTCTTCCACCTCTGCTACATCAAAGGTGTCGCAATCTCCTACACCATCCAACACTACCTTCTCTTCAAATGAGGCGGACGCTTTCCTGCAAATTTCCGCTCCACTCTGGTGCCCTTTGTGGAGGAAGAAATTCGAGGAGCCCTACTCAGCATCACTACTCCCATCTTCCATCCCCTCATTCGCAAACACAAATGCACCCTCAGCAAAATGTGGAGAGACCTACTTCATGCATGCTGTTGTCCCATGCCTCCGCCAGCCCACGAACCACCAAGACTACAACACTGCTGAGTAGTAGTATCTGCTCGAATTCCACTGGTCCGTGACTGCTACAAGGAAACCTCCTGGGAATCACATTCATCAAGTACTTTGATGGACCCGAGGAGGAAGCCAACCTTACAAAAATCGAGTCAGATTCAGGGAGGGAATCGGAAATGTATGTTCTTTGACTCCAATTCTTGTTGCGGAAAGAGGCTTCGGATAACACAAGCAGAAGTCCGGGTCACCTCTCGCAAGAGAGAATAAATAAACGGTCCAACGGTCCCATGCAAACCGTTACCGACCAAAGTGACAATAAGTCGCTCGCGTCCGGCTAGCAAAGAAGCCGTTGCTCGTATGTCCTGTTCGCCTGTATATATGGACGATGTTCATTCCCTCCAAAACTTAACCAGAATAGTTCTGTCCATCCTGTTCTCCTTTGGTTCCGTGATTTCGCCGCCGTGTCCTCGCTCTGCTCATCTCTCACACTTCTTGTCTTTGCCACCTCTCAACGCTTCGCTCAGTCACTCTCGCTCCTTCGCTCAGCCCCCACACTCCGCCAATCATCACTCGCCTGGAAAGCACCCTCTCTCACATCAACTTGTCTACCTCAGCTACCTCGCTTCTCCGTCTCCACCTGCTCTCACGACTAACTGCTTGCATCGCTCTCGCCTACGTCACTTTGCTGACGCCCGCATGCCTGTCTGTTGCTTCTGCTTGCTTCTGCTGTTGTCACTCTCGTGACTACATTCTTCTGACATTTTTCAGCCCTAGTTGACAGGCCACCATGATTCCAGTGATCTTCTTCACCGTCGCAACTGTGCTTGTTTGCCTCTTTCCACCTCGCGCCGCGCCAGCCGACGACAATACGGACGGTGACACCGCACCTGAGCCCTCCATTCTCGATGCCGCACAAGTATCCGTTCAAGATGGAGAACCTCCTCCGCTGACTCTTCTTACAACATCTGCCTCCCTCTACATTGAACAAGTTCTCGAGTCAGGTTGTGTTATTCATGCTCTCAAAGATGCTGACGTCACCATACCATTGGCAACACCAGTAACCATCACCGGTGCCACCAAAGGAATGACATATCTCTGCCGCTACTCCGCTACTCTCACGTCTCCGGCAGCACCAAGTGGACAGATCCGGGGTTACCATATCCCTGACATACGACACAATCTCCTTTTTGTTCATCAACTCCAAAAGGAAGGTGTAAACATCTTCTTCCCCGCCTATGGTTCAGAAGCCCAACTGACGACAACTGATAACAAACCGCATGCAACCTTCACAGTTCGCAACAACATCTATCGACTGCAGATTCCTTGCACAACAGCAATCTTTGCTGTTGAAGCCGACACTCAACCCTCCACCGGTGACTGCCGCAGTCTCTCACATCCTCTACTCCTGCATCATCATCGCCTTGGTCATCAAAATTTCAATGCGCTTCTCCGTGTTCACGCCAAAAACATGGTAAAAGGCCTGCCATTGCTCTCCCCACTAACTCGCCTTGCATGACCATCCTGCACTGCTTGCAGTCTTGGGAAATTAAAAGCATCCCCTCACCCTCCTCGAGCCGCTCGAACAGCAAGACCTCTTGACATCCTCCACATGGATCTTGTGGGACCAATTCGTCCCACCTCCCTTCAAGGCTATGAGTACTTCCTCACCATTGTGGACGACCATTCTTGCTTCGGCGCCACAATCCCTCTCAAGTCTAAAGCCGATGCCAAGCCTACCTTCTTCAAGTGGTCAAAGTATTAGATGAGTCGCCTCAACCGGTCCATAGGTAAAATCCGGGCAGACAGAGGTAGTGAATTCCTATCTCATGAGCTCCCTGAATTCATGGCAGAACGCGGCATTGGGCATGAGATGAGTGTCCTAGAAGCACCACAGCAGAACGGAGTGGTAGAAAGATGGAATGGTGTCCTGGCCGCTCTCACGCGCACTCTACTTGTGCATGCCGGAGCGCCGGAAACCTTTAGGACCTATGCATTCCGCTATGCCACCAGGGTACACAACTTGTATCCAGCCAAGCATCTTCCCGACATCACCCCAGCAGAACTCTGGCTCGGATATACGCCAGATGTCTCCAAGCTTCGAGTCTGGGGTTCCACAACCTACGTCCTACTCTTTCAAATTGACCGAGCTCACGCGCGTCTCTCCAAATTTGGGCCACGAGCCTCGTGCTGCATGTTCGTTGGATTCGCCCTCAACTCCCCTAGCTACTTATTTTATGAGCCAGACCTCAAACAGGAAACCTGTAGCATAGATGTCCATTTTTGACAAAATTACTCCTTTGTTCCGGCAATCCGCGCCAATCTCCACTACTCCTCTTACCTGGACACTCTTTCCTGAACAAGCTATAGTGCCTACAACTCCGGCCACCTTACCTCGAGCAGTCGCTCCTGCCACACCAGCAACTCCTCCAACAGTATCCACTCCACCAATCTTCTCTCCTACACACACTCCCACACAACCACGACCAATGGCACTACCACCACTCACTCCTCTCACTCTTAACGCTGATTTTCAAACCATCTCAGAACATCTGCCAACACTCGGAAGAACGCTTCCCTCAGCAACACTAGTCCCTCCTCCAGCCGCAGCAGTACCCGTACCAACAACAACAGTAGCAGACACAGAAGAACCTGCAACAACTACAGCATCTGGGGCACCAGTCCCGAGAATGACACCAGTAGCAGAACTGGTGCTCCCATAGTCTACCAGAAATAGAACAGCAGCCTCGCTTATCACCCTAATTGACACAGACGGAGACCTTGACATCCAGGAAGATCGCCAGGTGGAGCTTCTTCGAACCTCCTTCCTGCCCTCCTGGATTGCAGCTGGAGACGGTCTCGTCTCTCTTCAACGACCAACTCCTCCCATGAATCCTCGACGACGAAGCTATCCTTGCCTTCCTCTACTCAGCACCACCATTACCACAGCTCCCATTACCACCCCCATAACATATGCGGAGGTTGTACATGGGCCCCAAGCAGACCAATGGCAAACCGCCATTGCCAACGAACTGGCCTCCTTTAAGGCTACCTCCACCTACACTGACGTACCTCGACCAGCTCACACCAATGTGGTCACAGGGAAATGGGTTTTCCGTGTTAAGACTCATCTAGGGAAGCCACCAGAATTCAAAGCCCGTTATGTGGCAAAGGGGTTCTCACAGCAATATGGCGTGGAAGTCTTTGACACATTCTCACCCACTGCCAAGCTGACCACCATACGAGTCCTACTTCACATTTCGGCCACTAAAGACATGGAACTACGTGCCATGGACGTGTCCACGGACTTTCTCCAAGGAGATCTGAACGAAACTTTCTACCTGGCGTATCCGAAGGCTACACACCAGACCAGCCCAACACTCTCTGGAAGCTACATCGCCCAGTCTATGGGCTCAAACAATCCCGTCAATAATGGCATGCCAAACTCTGAGCAACTCTCATTGACCTGGGATTCACGGTTTCCACTGCCGATCCCAGTCTGTTCCTTCGTTCTTGACCAGATGAGCAGACCTACATTCGGGTCTATGAGGACGATCTTGCTCTCACCTCCAACAATCCTTGTGCTCTTGAGGATCTGAAGCAAGTACTCCTGGGACGTTTCACCATGAAAGACCTTGGGGAACTGACCCATTACCTGGGAATTGACATCAAGAGGGACCGGGAGAAGTGACTCATCACTCTGTCCCAAGAACCCTACATTGCCTCACTCCTGAAGCACTTCGGACTTGAGAACAGCAACGGAGCTCCAACCCCCATGACGGTGGGTCACAAACTTACCTCACCAGCATACACAGTCTCATCACCTTCCCCATAATCCTATCCTGAACTGGTGGGATCACTGATGTATGCTATGGTCTGCACCCGCCCCGACATTGCTTTCCCCCTCAGTGTTCTGTCACGATACGTTGGAGAATGAAACCAGAATGACCAACACTGGAAGGCAGCAAAGCGAGTTCTGAGGTATGTAGGAGAGACTGCCTCCTTGTATCTTGAGCTGGGGGGAACTCAGCCAATAACATTGGAAGGATACAGCAACTCCTCCTGGGCAGATGATCACGCCAACCGAAAATCATCACAAGGCTACGGCTTTCACCTTCGTTGTGGACTGATCAGCTGGCGATCAACCAGGTCCTCTTCTGTTTCACTTTCATCCTATGAAGCAAAACTGTACGCAGGAACCATGGCTGCCCAAGAAGCCATCTGGCTAAAACACCTACTGCAAGACCTTGGATATCCGCAACCACTCCCAGTCCTATGGTGTGACAATCAAAGCACCATCGCTCTCACTGAGAATCCAGTCTACCATGGACGAACCAAGCACATTGAGTTTCACTACTTCTTCATCAGGGAGAAGGTCCAGGCAAAGGAACTCTTGGTTCAGCATGTAGCCTCAAAGACAAACAGGGCTTCCATCTTCACGAAAGCCCTAGACCAGGCCCAACATGCAACAATGGTATATCTCCTAGGTCTCAGGACTTGAGACACCTGAAGCTTCCACGCTGGTTCCCCTTCACGAGGGGTGTCAGAAATAAAGAAGAGAAATCAGCGTGAAGAGTGGAGCACATCTGAGCACCCACAATAAAAGAACCGCACGAATCTCAACGGACACGCACAACCGAGATCCGTGCACCGACACTATCATGTCCCAAAGTCTCAGAGAAATCCGACAAGCTGCGCTCTGGTAAAACCATCGCAACACGTCTCTCGAAGAACACGAACTAGCACTTCCACCTCGCAAGGGTCCTAGCGAAGCCCAAGTAACACTACTTTAAGGTAGCTTAGATCAATGTACTCTTGCTTCCACTATTCCATCAATCAATCATTTCTCTTCATCACTCTCGCAACCGTCATAGCTTCCATCCTCGGCCGGCTGCCTGTCTCGCAACGCTCACTTCCAAAACTTGTTACTGCCAACCTGCTCAACGCATAACTTGTGCCAATCAGCGCCACATGCCTTCTTGTGCCGCACTCTTCCCTCCTCAAAATCCTGACACCTCCCTCTTCCCCTACAGCTCCAGTGCCATCGGCATCCCTGGCGGTAGCGCTGCCGGTGGATCATCCACCGTCCCGAGGTGGACTGAGAGTTGCACCGGCCTCCCCTCCCCTCCCGGATCGCCTGCCGCGCCGGGGGCGACACCAGCTCCGGTGGATAATCCACCTGCCATCCCTGAGTCTACGCATGCAAGAGTCCTCCCTACCGGGGTCCGCGGGCCATTGGTTGATACGGCACCTGTCATGCCTCCAACACCGTGCGGCACGCTTCCTCCCGAATCCGGCGTCCGGTCACCACGACCTCCACAGGCATGGCAGACCCAACCATCACACGCAGCTCCTCCAGGCGCACACGGACTGATGCCCTCCCACCAGTGGAGGGTGACGAGCAGCACCAGGCTGAGTCTGCGGATGGAAGAGCACCCCACCACCGGAGACCTTTGAGGAAATGCAACGTCGCCTCCTGGCCCTGGCGCCTGGGGGCGACCTGGAGCACTGGCAGCAGGAGTCACCAGTCAAAACATACGAGTGGTCAGATTGGGCACGAGCCCAAGTCCTATCTGGTGGCCGCACCATGGTGGAAATTTACCCGGACGTCCATGTTTGCTGCGATGCCCAAGCCACGCTCGACAAGTATGTGTGGCTGCAGGGGCGGCTCTAGAGGCGTGAGGATGACGCGTACTTACTGCGCTGGTACAGCCCGGTAATGCTGCGCGACAAACGCATCATGCAAGAACAATACCGAATGCACGCACGCTCCGCCACCATAAATGAGACTCTCGTCCCACAGGTCTACTTGGTGTGATTGAAGAAGCAGATTGGGGAGGCTGTTGCCACATGTGGGACTTGCATCTGCCATCACCCTCCCCAACGGATCCACCAGCCCCGTTTTGTGTGCGCCCGCCTCTGCGCACCAATGGAGAGGGTTGTAATTGACTTTCATGGCCCCCTTCGTACCACCCAACCCAAGAACGTGTACTGGATTCTCGGCATCGACCACATGACCAAGTGGGTCATGGCTCGGGCGGTCCCCAAGGCCAACACAGCACACACCACAGCGTTCGTGAAGGAAGAAGTCATATACTGGGGAGGTGGATGCAAGATCATCTAGTGTGACAATGGCTCACACTTCGCAGGGACATTCGCAGAAATGGCGGCGTACTTCAACATCAAGATTGAAAATGGGGCACCATACCGGCCGCAAGCGCAAGGCCAGGTCAAGCGTATGGATGGGGCAATCACGCAGACCATCCGGAATTTGTCGCATGACAATGCACTCTGGGACGAGCAGCTAGAAGACATCATCTACGAATACAACATCACACCTCATTCGTCTACCACCTTCTCACCCTACATGCTGCGTCACGACCAGCAACATTGGACCATGGCTACCATGGCGCTCATGCCTGACGCGCCGATGCCGCCACGGGAAGAGGGTGCGACTGTGGCCAAAGGGGTGGAATTCATGAAATAACGAGGTGCCTGGCTTCAAAGGTGCCTCCAAGATGCTCGAACTCGGGGGTATGTCGCAGCAGAGCGCGGGATGGACCGTACTAACGCCGGCCTCATGATCGACGACTTCCATGTTGGTGACGGTGTGCGGCCGAAGCGGGAGGAGGTGGGCAGGGCGCGACAAAATGAAGCGATACTCCTTGACCAGTGTTACCAGGTTTGGGCCGTACATGGAGTCTATGTGTGGCTCGAGGGCCGCCACATTTCCAACATCGTGGTGCGACGTGAGCGACTTGAAAAGCTCTCGGTCCGTTGGCAGGCCCTCGCGGCCGGGCGACACCCGCCCCGCATCAATATCGATTACGACGTGGAGGAAGTGGCAGCTAAGTTTGCAGGGATGCCTCAGTCTCCCTATCGCCCACACCGCCCTCCTCCACCAATCACCACAATTGCAGTTCCTGCGGCCGACAGACCTGAGCCTTTGGCCGGGGGGACCCGGCTTGTTTCGTCGGGTATTGGGATGCATTCCCTGGNGGCAAGCGCAACACCACAACAACAGGAGCAGCAAGAAAGGGCAGTGGAGGAAGGGGCAGGACATGCTGTGGCAGAGATGGAAGGCATCACCAAGAAGCGACGTCGGGCCGGGAAAGATAAGCTCGCTACCCAGCGGCCCAGGACCACTAAGGAGGCGCCGTCAGGAACGGTACCAGAAGTCCAGCAACAGCTGCCTCCCTGCGAGGCCACGGTAAATGTGGTGCCTGAGGCTCCGGGGCAACCAGTGTCGAAAGCAAAGCAGGTACACCAGAGTCTCGGAGCGGCACCTGGTGCAATAACGACAGCCACGCGACAAAGGCGGGCGCAGCGGCCACACGCTGCGACAATACCACATATGACAGATGATCAACCCGCATCGACGGTGGCAGATGCTGGACATAGCCTGGGCCTATTGCTATCGACCGCGACAACATCAAGAGTGCGTCTCGGGAGACCCCAGCAGCAGAGACAGGAGGCGCTTCCTTCTACGACAGCTGCACTCGGCGTGGCGCCCGGAGCGCCAGCACCATCGCAAACAACAACAAAGCAGCGCGAGCGGGAGGTCCTGCCTTTTGCGGCAACTACACCTGGCGCGGCGTCCGGAGTGCCAGCGCCACCAGCAGCTGCAGCAGAGCATTAGGGACAAGATGTACTGCCTTCTACGGCAGCTGCATCTTGCGAGGCGCCTGGAGTGCCGGCACAATCGGCAGCAGCAGCAGAGCAGCGGGAGCAGGAGGTATTGCCTTCTATGGCAGCTGCACCCGGCACGGTGCCCAGGGCGCAAGCACCACCAGTAGCAGTAGCAGAGCAGCGGGGATAGGAGGTGCTGCCTTCTGTGGCAGCTGCACCTGGCGCAGAGCCCGGAGCGTTAGTATCATCGGCAGCAGCAGTAGAGCAGCGGGAGCAGGAGGCGCTGCGTTCTACAGCAGCTGTACCCGGTGCGACGCCCGGAGTGCCAGTGCCACCAACAGCAACAACAAAGTAGCGGGGATAGGAGGTACTGCCTTATAGGACAGCTGCACCCGGCGTGGCGCCCGGAGCCACGCCAGGCGCCGGGCGACCGGCGTGGCTCACCGTCCTGCTCACTCTCCAAGTCGTTAGGCACCGTGAAGTTGGTGGGCTTGCACCACCTCCCACTTGCCTTGTACTGACGGCGCAGCCGCACGTTGCAGCGCACCAGCATCTCCAGCGTGCTGACCCTAAGGCGGTACAAATGTATCCATCACTGTGGACCAAGCCGTGACCATGTCAACCTCACCCCCAAGGTCATTTCCAAAGTGGCGCGGGTGCACACGGCACGCAGCAACATACAGCGGGCAGCTCATGTCAGTAGTCTAGCGGGCTTGCAGGCGCTGCATAGCATGCTTCACAGGCGCAGCAAAAACCTTTGCCGGCTTGCGCCCGCGGGGGCGCAACAGTGAAGCAAGATCACTCATGCAATCAAGCAATCTTTCATATATCTCACCCGCTGTCCCTCCCGGCGTGTCAGCAATGCGTAGCACAGTCACCAATGGCGTAACAAAATCTCTCAGCTGGTGAACCTGTAGCCAAAACACGCGGCGGTGCACAAGACATCTCACAGCCTTCTTGCGTGCCTTGAACATCCCATCCCGCTGATTGCCCATGGCCGCCCAGGACTCATGGTTGACTAGCTTCAGCAGAATTGGACGCATGTCTAGCAGGCCCGGCAACATGGAGTGCGCAGATGCAAAACGCGTGTCTCATTTGGCGTGCAAGACCCGCCCACCCGACTGTTGCTTCAACCAGGTCGGTGGCATGTCGTTGTTGCGAAACAAATTGACAACCTTCTCAGCCTTGGACAAGATTGCCGACCCCCACTCTGTCTTGCCAATGTCCTTCATGACAAGGTCACAGTTGTGTGCACAGCAACCTTGCCACAGGACTTTTGGATACTCCCCTGCCAGGTCTTGGAATGCGCGTTTGTTGACTGCTGTGTTGTCGAAACAGCGGACACCACGTGCTTGACACTGACGGCCTCGACCGCCTCCTCAATCATGGCCCCCATGTGGGATGCACTGCGGGTCTTCCCATTGGCATCACGTGAAAACACGTGACAGGCACCCTTAGCGTTTACAGCCATCGCATTGTAAATTGGACGCTGCTGCTGATCCGCCCACTCGTCCACGACAACTGTGACGCCACAAATGAGCCAGGCTTGCTTCAGCGACGTATCCTCGACCTCTAATTTCTTGTCCAATGCTGGCAGTATGTCACTTACGACAGTGCCTTGGCTTGGAAGGCTAAATGAGCTGTTGGTGCTTCGGCCTGTGCGCACCACGTCGTTCAGCAGCGGCTCACGTGAGAAGTTGATTGGGTACGCAGCACAGGCCATGAGCTTGACTATTGCCATCTGGCAGCTCTTGTTCCCGGCTGCCTCACAATGAGGCCTCACGGACGTTTGAACCATACCAGCCATCCGGTTAACATCCACCAGCC
>SZWC01007671.1:62991-77320 GCA_023375785.1 Penium margaritaceum | reverse complement strand
GCATGCGTCACTGACCATGACCACAAAGTTTACCAAGTACCTTAAACGGCTATGAATCATAACACGAGTCAGCCACGGTCAGAGTGTCCAATCACAGTGCAGATATACTGGGCATGACCTTACAGGTAAAAACGAAGTAGAATACTGGTGGCGCGGCGTGGCTATTGTGCACAATGCCTTGACAAAGTTGGCATGTGCCACTGACCATGACCACAAATGTATGTAAGTGAATTTTACTTCTATTGATCATAACACGAGTCAGACACGGTCAGAGTGTCCTACCACAGTGCAGATGTACTAGGCATGATTTTGCAAGTGCAAACAAGGTAGAATACTGGTGGCTCGGTGTGGCTATTGTGCGCAATGCCTTCACCAAGTTGGCATGTGCCACTGACCATGACCACCAATGTATCCAAGTGACTTATACTTCTATTGATCATACCACGAGTCAGCCACAGTCAGAGTACCCAATCACAGTGCACATGAAATATGCATGACCTTGCAGGTATAAACAAGGTAAAAAACCGGTGGCTTGGCATGGCTATTGTACGCAATGCCTTGACAAAGGTGGCATGTGCCACTGACCATGACCACCAATGTATCCAAGTGACTTATACTTCTATTGATCATACCACGAGTCAGCCACAGTCAGAGTACCCAATCACAGTGCACATGAAATATGCATGACCTTGCAGGTATAAACAAGGTAAAAAACCGGTGGCTTGGCATGGCTATTGTACGCAATGCCTTGACAAAGGTGGCATGTGCCACTGACCATGACCACCAATGTATCCAAGTGACTTATACTTCTATTGATCATACCACGAGTCAGCCACAGTCAGAGTACCCAATCACAGTGCACATGAAATATGCATGACCTTGCAGGTATAAACAAGGTAAAAAACCGGTGGCTTGGCATGGCTATTGTACGCAATGCCTTGACAAAGGTGGCATGTGCCACTGACCATGACCACCAATGTATCCAAGTGACTTATACTTCTATTGATCATACCACGAGTCAGCCACAGTCAGAGTACCCAATCACAGTGCACATGAAATATGCATGACCTTGCAGGTATAAACAAGGTAAAAAACCGGTGGCTTGGCATGGCTATTGTACGCAATGCCTTGACAAAGGTGGCATGTGCCACTGATCATGACCACAAAGTTTACCAAGTACCTTTAACGGCTATGAATCATAACACGAGTCAGCCACAGTCAGATTGTCCAATCATAGTGCAGATGTACTGCGCATGACCTTGCAAGTATGAACAAGGTAGAGTACTGGTGGCTCGGTGTGGCTATTGTGCGTAATGCCTTGACAAAGCTGGCATGCGTAACTGACCATGACCAAAAATGTATCCAAGTGACTTTTACTTCTATTGATCATAACACGTGTCAGCCACAGTCAGAGTGTCCAATCACAGTGCAGATGTACTAGGCATGATGTTGCTGGTGTAAAAAAGTTAGAATACTGGTGGCTTGGTGTCGCTATTGTGCGCAATGCCTTGACAAAGTTGGCATGTGCCACTGACCATGACCACAAAGTTTACCAACTGACTTTAACTTCTATGAAGCATAACACGAGTCAGCCACAGTCAGAGTACCCAATCACAGTGCACATGAAATATGCATGACCTTGCAGGTATAAACAGGGTTAAAACCTGGTGTCTTGGGGCGGCTATTGTGCGCAATGCCTTGACAAAGTTGGCATGTGCCACTGACCATGACCACAAAGTTTACCAAGTGACTTTAACTTGTACGAATCGTAACACAAGTCAGCCACAGTCAGAGTGCCCAATCACACTTCAGATGTACTAGGCATGACCTTGCAGGTATAAACAAGGTTAAAAACCGGTGGCTTGGCACGGCTATTTTGCGCAATGCCTTGACCAAGTTGGCATGTGCCACTGACCATGACCACAAAGTTTACCAAGTACCTTAAACGGCTATGAATCACAACACGGGTCAGCCACGGTCAGAGTGTCCAATCACAGTGCAGATATACTCGGCATGACCTTACAGGTATAACCAAGGTAGAATACTAGTGGCTCGGTGTGGTTAATGTGTGCAATGCCTTGACGAAGTTGGCATGTGCCACTGACCATGACCACGGATGTATCCAAGTGGCTTTTACTTCTATTGATCGTAACACGAGTCAGCCACGGTCAGAGTGTCCAACCACAGTGCAGATGTACTAGGTATGATCTTGTACGTGCAAACAAGGTAGAATACTGGTGGCTCGAAGTGGCTAGTGTGCGCAATGCCTTCACCAAGTTGGCATGTGCCAATGACCATGACCACAAAGTTTACCAAGTGACTTTAACTTCTATGAATCGTAACACGAGTCAGCCACAGTCAGAGTGCCCAATCACAATTCAGATGTACAAGGCATGACCTTGCAGGTATAAACAAGGTAAAAAACCGGTGGCTTGGCATGGCTATTGTGCGCAATGCCTTGACAAAGCTGGCATGTGTCACTGACCATGACCACAACGTTTACCAAGTACCTTAGACGGCTATGAATCAAAACGCGAGTCAGCCACAGTCAGAGTGTCCAATCATAGTGCACATATACTGCGCATGACCTCGCATGTATGAACAAGGTAGAGTAATGGTGGCTCGGTGTGGCTATTTGTGCGCAATGCCTTGACAAAGGTGGCATGTGCCACCGACCATGACCACAAATGTATCCAAGTGACTTTTACTTATATTCATCATAACACGAGTCAGCCACAGTCAGAGTGTCCAATCACAGTGCAGATGTACTAGGCATTATCTTGCACATGCAAACAAGGTAGAATACTGGTGGCTTGGTGTGGCTATTGTGCGCAATGCCTTGACAAGGTTCGCATGTGCCACTGACCATGGCAACAACGTTTACCAAGTGACTTTAACTTCTACGAATCATAACACGAGTCAGCCACAGTCAGAGTACCCAATAACAGTGCACATCTAATATGCATGATCTTGCAGGCATAAACAGGGTTAAAACCCGGTGTCTTGGCACGGCTATTGTGCGCAATGCTTTGACAAAGTTGGCATATGCCACTGACCATGACCACAAAGTTTACCAAGTGACTTTAACTTGTACGAATCGTAACACAAGTCAACCACGGTCAGAGTGCCAAATCACTTTTCAGATTTACTAGGCATGAGCTTGCAGACATAAACATGGAAAAAAACTGGTGGCTTGGCACAGCTGTTGTGCGCAATGCCTTGACAGAGTTGGCATGTGCCACTGACCATGACCACAAAGTTTACCAAGTTCCTTGAACGGCTATGAATGATAACACGGATCAGCCACAGTCAGAGTGTCCAATCGCAGTGCAGATATACTGAGCATGACCTTACAGGTATAAACAAGGTAGAATACTGGTGGCTCGGTGTGGTTATTGTGTGCAATGCCTTGTCAAAGCTGGAATGTGCCACTGACCATGACCACAAATGTATCCAAGTGACTTTTCCTTCTATTGATCGTAACACGAGTCAGCCACGGTCAGAAAGTCCAATCACAGTGCAGATGTACTAGGCATGATCTTGCAGGTGCAAACAAGGTAGAATACTGGTGGCTCGGTGTGGCTATTGTGCGCAATGCCTAGACCAAGTTGGCATGTGCCACTGACCCTGACCACAAAGTTTACCAAGTACCTTAAACGGCTATGAATCAAAACGCGAGTCAGCCACAGTCAGAGTGCCCAATCACAATTCAGATGTACAAGGCATGACCTTGCAGGTATAAACAAGGTAGAATACTGGTGGCTCGGTGTGGCTACTGTGCGCAATGCCTAGACCAAGTTGGCATGTGCCACTGACCCTGACCACAAAGTTTACCAAGTACCTTAAACGGCTATGAATCAAAACGCGAGTCAGCCACAGTCAGAGTGCCCAATCACAATTCAGATGTACAAGGCATGACCTTGCAGGTATAAACAAGGTAGAATACTGGTGGCTCGGTGTGGCTACTGTGCGCAATGCCTAGACCAAGTTGGCATGTGCCACTGACCCTGACCACAAAGTTTACCAAGTACCTTAAACGGCTATGAATCAAAACGCGAGTCAGCCACAGTCAGAGTGCCCAATCACAATTCAGATGTACAAGGCATGACCTTGCAGGTATAAACAAGGTAGAATACTGGTGGCTCGGTGTGGCTACTGTGCGCAATGCCTAGACCAAGTTGGCATGTGCCACTGACCCTGACCACAAAGTTTACCAAGTACCTTAAACGGCTATGAATCAAAACGCGAGTCAGCCACAGTCAGAGTGCCCAATCACAATTCAGATGTACAAGGCATGACCTTGCAGGTATAAACAAGGTAGAATACTGGTGGCTCGGTGTGGCTACTGTGCGCAATGCCTAGACCAAGTTGGCATGTGCCACTGACCCTGACCACAAAGTTTACCAAGTACCTTAAACGGCTATGAATCAAAACGCGAGTCAGCCACAGTCAGAGTGCCCAATCACAATTCAGATGTACAAGGCATGACCTTGCAGGTATAAACAAGGTAGAATACTGGTGGCTTGGTGTGGCTATTGTGTGCAATGCCTTGACGAAGTTGGCATGTGCCACTGACCATGACCACAAAGTTTACCAAGTGACTCTAACTTCTACGAATCGTAACACGAGTCAGCCACGGTCAGAGTGACCAGTCATTGTGCACATCAAATATGCATCATATTGCATGTATAAACAAGTTAAAAAACCGGTGGCTTGGCACGGCTATTGTGCGCAAGGCCTTGACAAAGTTGGCATGTGCCACTGACCATGACCACAAAGTTTACCAATTACCTTAAATGGCTATGAATCATAACACGAGTCAGCCACGGCCAGAGTGACCAATCACAGTGCAGATGTACTAGGCATGAAATTGCAGGTGCCAAAAAGGTAGAATACTGGTGGCTCGGTGTGGCTACTGTGCGCAATGCCTTGACAAAGTTTGCATGTGCCACTGACCATGACGACAAAGTTTACCAAGGGACTTTGACCTCTACGAATCATAACACGAGTCAGCCACGGTCAGAGTACCCAATCATAGTGCACATCTAATACCCATGACCTTGCACGTATAAACAGGGTAAAAAACTGGTGTCTTGGCACGGCTATTGTGCGCAATGCCTTGACAAGGTTGGCATGTGCCACTGACCATGACGACAAAGTTTACCAAGTGACTTTAACTTTTACGAATCGTAAGAGGAGTCATCCACAGTCAGAGTGCCCAATCACAGTTCATATGTAATAGGCATGACCTTGCAGGTATAAACAATGTAAAAACCCGTGGCTTGGAACAACTATTGTGCGCAATGCCTTGACAAAGTTGGCATGTGCCACTGACCATGACCACAAAGTTCACCAAGTATGTTAAACGGCTATGAATTATAACACAAGTCAGCCACGGTCATAGTGTCCAATCACAGTGTAGATATACTAGGCATGACCTTACAGGTATGAACAAGGTAGAATTCTGGTGGCTCGGTGCGACTATTGTGCGCAATGCCTTGACAAAGTTGGCATGTGCCACTGACCATGACCACAAATGTATCCAGGTGACTTTTAATTCTATTGATCATAACACGAGTCAGCCACGGTCAGAGTGTCTAATCACAGTGCANCACAGTGTAGATATACTAGGCATGACCTTACAGGTATGAACAAGGTAGAATTCTGGTGGCTCGGTGCGACTATTGTGCGCAATGCCTTGACAAAGTTGGCATGTGCCACTGACCATGACCACAAAGTTTACCAAGTACCTTAAACGGCTATGAATCAGAACACGAGTCAGCCACGGTCCGAGTGTCCAATCACAGTATAGATATATTGCGCATGACCTTGCAGGTATGAACAAGGTGGAATACTGGTGGCTCGGTGTGGCTATTGTGTGCAATGCCTTGACAAAGTTGGCATGTGCCACTGACCATGACCACAAATGTACCCATGTGACTTTTAATTCTATTGATCATAACACGAGTCAGCCACGGTCAGAGTGTCTAATCACAGTGCAGATGTACTAGGCATGACCTTGCATGTGCAAAGAAGGTAGAATACTGGTGGCTCGACGTGGCTATTGTGCGCAATGCCTTGACGAAGGTGGCATGTGCCACTGACCATGACCACAAAGTTAACCAAGTGACTTTAACTTCTACGAATCGTAACACGAGTCAGCCACGGTCAGAGTACCCAATCATCGTGCACATATAATATGGATGACCGTGCAGGTATAAACAAGTTGCAAAACCGGTCGCTTGGCACGGCCATTGTGCGCAATGCCTTGACAAATTTGGCATGTGCCACTGACCATGACCACAAAGTTTACCAAGTACCTTAAACGGCTATGAATCAAAACACGAGTCAGCCACGGTCAGAGTGTCCAATCACAGTATACATATATTGCACATGACCTTGCAAGTATGAACAAGGTAGAATACTGGTGGCTCGGTGTGGCTATTGTGTGCAATTCCTTGACAGGGTTGGCATGTGCCACTGACCATGATTACACATGTATCCAAGTGACTTTTACTTCTATTGATCATACCACAAGTTAGCCAATGTCAGAGTGTCCAATCACAGTGCAGATGTACTATGCATGATCTTGCAGGTGCAAAAAAGGTGCAATACTGGTGGCTCGGTGTGGCTATTGTGCGCAATGCATTGGCAAAGTTGGCATGTGCCACTGACCATGACCACAAAGTTTACCAAGCGACTCTAACTTCTACGAATCGTAACACGAGTCATCCACGGTCAGAGTGACCAATCATTGTGCACATATAATATGCATGACATTGCAGGTATAAACAAGTTAAAAAACCGGTCGCTTGGCACGGCTATTGTGCGCAATGCCTTGACAAAGTTGGCATATGCCACTGACCATGACCACAAAGTTTACCAAGCGACTCTAACTTCTACGAATCGTAACACGAGGCAGCCAAGGTAAGAGTGCCCAATCACAGTGCACATCTTATATGCATGACCTTGCAGGTATAAACATTGTAAAAAACCGGTGGCTTGGCACGGCTATTGTGCGCAATGCCTTGACAAAGTTGGCATATGCCACTGACCATGACCACAAAGTTTACCAAGCGACTCTAACTTCTACGAATCGTAACACGAGGCAGCCAAGGTAAGAGTGCCCAATCACAGTGCACATCTTATATGCATGACCTTGCAGGTATAAACATTGTAAAAAACCGGTGGCTTGGCACGGCTATTGTGCGCAATGCCTTGACAAAGTTGGCATATGCCACTGACCATGACCACAAAGTTTACCAAGCGACTCTAACTTCTACGAATCGTAACACGAGGCAGCCAAGGTAAGAGTGCCCAATCACAGTGCACATCTTATATGCATGACCTTGCAGGTATAAACATTGTAAAAAACCGGTGGCTTGGCACGGCTATTGTGCGCAATGCCTTGACAAAGTTGGCATATGCCACTGACCATGACCACAAAGTTTACCAAGCGACTCTAACTTCTACGAATCGTAACACGAGGCAGCCAAGGTAAGAGTGCCCAATCACAGTGCACATCTTATATGCATGACCTTGCAGGTATAAACATTGTAAAAAACCGGTGGCTTGGCACGGCTATTGTGCGCAATGCCTTGACAAAGTTGGCATATGCCACTGACCATGACCACAAAGTTTACCAAGTGACTTTAACTTATACGAATCGTAACAGGAGTCATCCACAGTCAGAGTGCCCAATCACAGTTGAGATGTACTAGGCATGACCTTGCAGGTATAAACAAGGTAAAAAACTCGTGGCTTGGCACGAGTATTGTGCGCAATGCCTTGACAAAGTTGGCATATGCCACTGACCATGACCAAAAAGTTTACCAAGTACCTTAAACGGCTATTAATTATAACACAGGTCAGCCACGGTCAGAGGGTCCAATCACAGTGCAGATACACTAGACAGGACGTTACAGGTATGAGCAAGGTAGAATTCTGGTGGCTCGGTGTGGCTATTGTGCGCAATGCCTTCACAAAGTTGGCATGTGCCACTGACCATGACCACAAATGTATCCAAGTGACTTTTAATTCTATTGATCATAACAGCCACGGTCAGAGTGTCCAATCACAGTGCAGATGCACTAGGCATGACCTTGCGGGTCCAAACGAGGTAGAATACCGGTGGCTTGACGTGGCTATTGTGCGCAATGACTTGACAAAGTTGGCATGTGCCACTGACCATGACGACAAAGTTTACCAAGTGACTTTAACTTCTACGAATCGTAACACGAGTCAGCCACGGTCAGAGTGCCCAATCATTGTGCACATCTAATATGCATGACCTTGCAGGTATAAACAAGTTAAAAAACCGGTGGCTTGGCACGGCTATTGTGGGCAATGCCTTGACAACGTTGGCATGTGTTACTGACCATGACCACAAAGTTTACCAAGTACCTTAAACGGCTATGAATCATAACACAAGTCAGCCACGGTCAGAGTGTCTAATCACAGTGCCGATATACTGGGCATGACCTTACAGGTATGAAAAAGGTAGAATTTTAGTGGCTTGGTGTGACTTTTGTGTGCAATGCCTTGACAAATTTGGCCTGTGCCACTGACCGTGACCACAAATGTATCCAAGTGACATTTACTTCTATTGATCATAACACGAGTCAGCCACAGTCAGAGTGTCCAATCACCATGCAGATGTACTAGGCATGACCTTGCGGGTGCAAACAAGGTAGAATACTGGTGGCTCGACATGGCTATTGTGCGCAATGCCTTGAAGAAGTTGGCATGTGCCACTGACCATGACCACAAAGTTTACCAAGTGACTTTAACTTCTACCAATCGTAACACGAGTCAGCCACGGTCAGAGTGCCCAATCACGGCGTATATGTACTAGGCATGAGCTAGGTAGAATACTGGTGGCTCCACGTGGCTATTGTGCGCAATGCCTTGACAAAGTTGGCATGTGCCACTGATCATGACCACCAAGGTTACCAAGTGACATCAACTTCTACGAAGAATAACAAGAGTCAGCCACGGTCAGAGTGCCCAATCAAAGCGCACTTCTAATATGCATGACCTTGCAGGTATAAACAAGGTCATAACCTGGTGGCTTGGCACGGCTATTGTGCACAATGCCTTGACAAAGTTGGCATGTGCCACTGACCATGACCACAATGTTTACCAAGTACATTAAACGGCTATAAATCATAACACGAGTCAGCCACGGTCAGAGTGTCCAATCACAGTGCAGATGTACTGGGCATGACCTTGCAGGTATAAACAAGGTAGAATACTGGTGGCTCGGTGTGGCTATTGTGCGCAATTCCTTGACAGCGTTGGCATGTGCCACTAACCATGACCACAAGTTTATCCAAGTGAATTTTACTTCTATTGATCATGACACGAGTCAGCCACGGTCAGAGTATCCAATCAGTGTGCAGATGTATTATGCATGATCTTGCAGGTACAAACAGGGTAGAATACTAGTGGCTCGGTGTGGCTATTGTGCGCAATGCCTTGACAAAGTTGGCATGTGCCACTGACCATGACCACAAATGTATCCAAGTGACTTTTACGTCTATTGATCATAACACGAGTCAGCCACGGTCAGAGTGTCCAATCACAATGCAGATGTGCTAGGCATGATCGTGCAGGTGCAAACAAGGTAGAATACTGGTGGCTTAGTTTGGCTATTGTGTGCAATGCCTTGACAAAGTTGGCATGTGCCACTGACCGTGACCACAAATGTATCCAAGTGACTTTCACTTATACTGATCATAACACGAGTCAGTCACGGTCAGAGTGTCCAATTACAGTACAGATGTACTGGGCATGATCTTCCAGGTGCAAACAATGTAGAATACTAGTGAATCGGTGTGGCTTTTGTGCGCAATGCCTTGACAAAGCTGGCATGTGCCACTGACCATGACCACAAAGTGTACCAAGTGACTTTAACTTCTACGAATCGTAATACGACTCAGCCACGGTCAGAGTGCCCAATCACAGTGCACATATCACATGCATGACCTTGCAGGCATAAATAAGTTAAAAAACTGGTGGCTTGGCACGGCTATTGTGCACAATGCCTTGACAAAGTTGGCATGTGCCACTGACCATGACCACAAAGTTTACCAAGTACCTTCAACGGCTATGAACCATAACACGAGTCAGCCACAATCAGAGTGCCCAATCACAGTGCAGATATACTGGGCATGACATAGCGGGTATGAACAAGGTAAAATGCTGGTGGCTCGGTGTGGCTATTGTGCGCAATGCCTTGACAATGTTGGCATGTGCCACTGACCATGACCACAAATGTATCCAAGTGACTTTTACTTATATTGATCATAACACGAGTCAACCACAGTCAGAGTGTCCAATCACAGTGCAGATGTACTAGGCCTGATCTTGCAGGTGCAAACAAGGTAGAATACTGGTGGCTCGGTGTGGCTATTGTGCGCAATGCCTTGACAAAGTTGGCATGTGCCACTGGCCATGACCACAAAGTTTACCAAGTGACTTTAACTTCTACGAACCATAACACGAGTCAGCCACGGTCAGAGTGCCCAATCAAAGCACACATCTAATATGCATGACCTTGCAGGTATAAACAAGGTAAAAAACCGGTGGCTTGGCACGGCTATTGTGTGCAATTCCTTGACAAAGTTGGCATGTGCCACTGACCATGACCACAAAGTTTACCAGGAACCTTAAACAACTATGAATCATAACACGAGTCAGCCAGGGTCAGAGTGTCCAATCACAGTGCATATATACTGGGCATGACCTTACAGAAGAAAAAAGTTAGAAAACTGGTGGCTCGGTGTGGCTATTGTGTGTAATGCCCTGACAAAGTTGGCATGTGCCACTGACCATGACCACAAATGTATCCAAGTGACTTTTACTTCTATTGATCATAACACGAGTCAGCCATGGTCAGAGTGACCAATCACAGTACAGATGTACTATGCATGACCTTGCAGTTATAAACAAGGTAAAAACCCGGTGGCTTGGCACCGCTATTGTGCGCAATGCCTTGACAAAGTTGGCATATGCCACTGACCATGACCACAAAGTTTACCAAGAACCTTAAAGGGCTATGAATCATAACACGAGTGTACCACGGTCAGAGTGTCCAATCACAGTGCATATATACTGGGCATGACCTTATAGGTATTAGAAAGGTAGAAAACTGGTGGCTCGATGTGGCTATTGTGTGCAATGCCCTGACAAGTTGGCATGTGCCACTAACCATGACCACAAATGTACCCGATAGACTTTTACTTCTATTGATCATAACACGAGTCAGCCGCGGTCAGAGTGTCCAATCACAGTGAAGATGTAGTAGGCATGATCTTGCAAGTGCAAACAAGGTAGAATACTGGTGGCTCCGTGTGGCTATTGTGCGCAATGCCCTGATAAAGTTGGCATGTGCCACTCACCATGGCCACAAAGTTTACCAAGTGACTTTAACTTCTACGAATTGTAACATGAGTCAGCCACGGTCAGAGTGCCCAATCACAGTGCACATCTAATATGCATGAACTTGCAGGAATAAACAATATAAAAATCCGTTGGCTTGGCACGGCTATCGTGCGCAATGCCTTGACAAAGTTTGCATTTGCCACTGACCATGACCACAAAGTTTACCAAGTACATTAAACAATTATTAATCATAACACGAGTCAGCCACGGTTAGAGTGTCCAATGACAGTGCAGATATACTGGGCATGACCTTACAGGTATAAACAAGGTAGAATACGAGTGGTTCGGTGTGGCTTTTTTGCACAATGCCTTGACAAAGTTGGCATGTACCACTGACCATGACCACAAATGTATCCAAGTGACGTTTCCATCTATTGATCATAACACGAGTCAGCCACTGTCAGAGTGTCCAAACACAATGCAGATGTAATAGGCATGATGTTGCAGGTTCAAACAAGGTAGAATACGGGTGGCTCGGTTTGGCTATTGTGCGCTATGCCTCGACAAAGTTGGCATGTGCCACTGACCATGACCACAAAGTTTACAAGTGACTTTAACTTCTACGAATCCTAACACGATTCAGCCACAATCAGAGTGCCCAATCACGGTGCACATCTAATATGCATTACCTTGCAGGCATAAACAAGGTAAAAACCCGGTGGCTTGGCACGGCTATTGTGCGCAATGCCTTGACAAAGTTGGCATGTGCCAGTGACCATGACCACAAAGTTTACCAACTACCTTAAACGGCTATGAATCATAACGCGGGCCAGCCACGGTCAGAGTGTCCAATCACAGTGCAGATATAATGGGTATGCCCTTGCAGGTATAAAACAAGGTAGAATACTCGTGGCTTGGTGTGGCTATTGTGCGCAATGCCTTGACAACATTGGCATGTGCCACTAACCATGACCATAAATGTATCCAGGTGACTTTTACTTCTATTGATCATAACACGAGTCAGCCACGGTCAGGGTGTCCAATCACGGTGCACATGTGATGGGCATGATCTTGCAGGTACAAACAAGGTAGAATACTGGTGACTCGGTGTGGCTATTGTGCGTAATGCCTTTACGAAGTTGGCATGTGCCACTGACCATGACCACAAAGTGTACCAAGTGTCTTTAACTTATATGAATCGTAACACGAGTCAGCCACGGTCAGAGTGCCCAATCACAGTGCACACCTAATATGCATGACCTTGCAGGTATAAACAAGGTAAAAAACCATCGGCTTGGCACGGCTATTATGCGCAATGCCTTGACAAAGTTTGCATGTTCCACTGACCATGACCACAAAGTTTACCAAGTGACTTTAACTTCTATGAATCATAACACGAGTCAGCCACGGTCAGAGTGTCTAATCACAATGCAGATGTACTATGCGTGATCTTTCTGGTGCAAACAAGGTAGAATACTGGTGGCTCGGTGTGGCTATTGTGCGCAATGCCTTGACAAAGTGGGCATGTGCCACTGACCATGACCACAAATGTATCAAAGTGACTTTTACTTCTATTGATCATAACACGAGTCATCCACGGCCCGAGTGTCGAATCACAGTGCAGATGTACTATGCATGATCTTGCAAGTAAAAACATGGTAGAATACTGGTGACTCGGTGTGGCTGTTGTGCGCAATGCCCTGACAATGTTGGCATGTGCCGCTGACCATGACCACAAAGTTTACCAAGTGACTCTAACTTTTACGAATCGTAATACGAGCCAGCCACATTCAGAGTGCCCAATCACAGTGCACATCTAATATGCATGACCTTGCAGGTATAAACAAGGTAAGAAACCGGTAGCTTGGCACGGCTGTTGTGCCCAATGCCTTGACAACGTTGGCATGTTCCACTGACCATGACCACAAAGTTTACCAAGTACATTAAACGGCTATGTATCATAGCACGAGTCAGGCACGGTCAGAGTGTCCAATCATAGTGCCGATATACCGCGCATGACCTTGCAGGTATAAACAAGGTAGAATACTGGTGGCTCGGTGTGGCTATTGTGCGCAATGCCGTGACAGTGTTGGCATGTGCCACTGACCATGACCACACATTTATCCAAGTGACTTTTACTTCTATTGATCATGACACGAGTCAGCCACGGTCATACTGTCCAATCACAGTGCAGATGTACTAGGCCGGATCTTGCATGTACAAACAAGGTAGAATACTAATGGCTCGGTTTGGCTATTTTGCGCAATGGCTTGAGAAAGTTGGCATGTGCGACTGACCATGACCACAAATGTATCCAAGTGACTTTTACTTCTATTGATCATAACACGAGTCAGCCACGGTCAGAGTGTCCAATCATAGTGCAGATGTACTAGGCATGATCTTGCAGGTGCAAACGAGGTAGAGTACTGGTGGCTCCATGTGGCTATTGTGCGCAATGCCTTGACAAAATTGGCATGTGCCACTGATCATGACCACAAACTTTACTAAGTATATTTAACTTATACGAATCATAAAAAGAGTCAGCCACGGTCAGAGTGCCCAATCAAAGCGTACTTCTAATATGCATGACCTTGCAGGTATAAACAAGGTAAAAAACCGGTGGCCTGGCACAGCTATTGTGCGAAATGCCTTGACAAAGTTGGCATGTGCCACTGACCATGACGACAAAGTTTACCAAGTACATTAAACGGCTATGAATCATAACATGAGTCAGCCACGGTCAGAGTGTCCAATCATAGTGCAGATATATTGGGCGTGACCTTGCACGTAAAAACAAGGTAGAATACTGGTGGCTCAATGTGGCTATTGTGCGCAATTCCCTGACAACGTTGGCATGTGCCACTGACCATGACCACACATTTATTCAAGTGACTTTTACTTCTATTGATCATGACACGAGTCAGCCACGGTCAGAGTGTCCAAT
>SZWC01007671.1:30319-43022 GCA_023375785.1 Penium margaritaceum | reverse complement strand
GACTATTGTGCGCAATGCCTTGACAAAGTGGGCATCTGCCACTGACCCTGATCACAAAGTTTACCAAGTACCTTAAACGGCTATGAATCATAACATGAGTCAGCCACAGTCAGAGGTAAAATCACAGTGCAAATATACTGGGCATTACCTTGCAGGTAAAAACAAAGTAGAATACTGGTGGCCCAGTGTGGCTATTGTGCGCAATGCCTTGACAAAGTTGGCATGTGACACTGACCATGACCACAAACGTATCCAAGTGACTTTTACTTATATTGATCATAAGACGAGTCAGCCACAATCAGAGTGTCCAATCACAGTGCAGATGTACTAGGCATGATCTTCCAGGTGAAAACAAGTTAGAATACTGGTGGCTCGGTGTAGCTATTGTGCGCAATGCCTTGACAAAGTTGGCATGTGCCACTGACCATGACCACAAAGTTTACCAAGTGCCTTAAACAGCTATGAATCGTAACACGAGTCAGCCACGGTTATAGTGTCCAATCACAGTGCATATATAGTGGGCATGACCTTGCACGTATGAACAAGGTAGAATACTGGTGACTCGGTGTGGCTATTGTGCGCAATGCCTTGACAAAATTGGCATGTGCTACTGACCATGACCACAAATGTATCCAAGTAACTTTTACTTCTATTGATCATAACACGAGTCAGCCCCGGTCAGAGTGTCCAATCACATTACACGTCTATTATGCATGACCTTGCAGGTATAAACAGGGTAAGAAACAAGTGCCTTGGCACGGCTATTGTGCGCAAAGCCCTGACAACGTTGGCATGTGCAACTGACCATGACCACAAAGTTTACCAAGTACCTTAAACGGCTATGGATCATAACACGAGTCAGCCACGGTCAGAGTGTCCAATCACAGTGCAGATATTATGGGCATGACCTTGCAGGTATATACAAGGTAGAATGCTGGTGGCTCGGTGTGGCTATTGTGCACAATGCCTTGACAAAGCTGGCATGTGCCACTGACCATGACCACAAATGTATCCAAGTGACTTTTACTTCTATTCATCATAACACGAGTATGCCACGGTCAGATGTACTAAACATCACCACAGTGCAGATGTACTAGGCATGATCTTACAGGTGCAAACAAGGTAGAATACTGGTGGCTCGGTGTGGCTATTGTGCGTAATGTCTTGACAAAGTTGGCATGTGCCACTGACCATGACCACAAAGTTTACCAAGTACGTTAAACAGCTATGAATCATAACACAAGTCAGCCACGGTCAGAGTGTCCAATCACAGTGCAGATATACTGGGCATGACATTGCATGTATAAACAAGGTAGAATACTGGTAGCTCGTTGTCGCTATTGTGCGCAATGCCTTGACGAAGTTGGCATGTGCCACTGACCATGACCACAAATGTATCCAAGTGACTTTTACTTCTATTCATCATAACACGAGTCAGCCACAGTCAGAGTGCACAATCACAGTGCAGATGTACTAGGCATGATTTTGCATGTGCAAACAAGGTAGAATAATGGTGGCTCGGTGTGGCTATTATGCACAATGCATTGACAAAGTTGGCATGTGCCACTGACCATGACCACACACTTTACCAAGTGACTTTAACTTCTACGAACTGTAACACGAGTCAGCCACGGTCGGAGTGTCCAATCACAGTGCAGATATACTGGGCATGACCTTGCAGGTACAAACAAGGTAGAATACTGGTTGATCGGTGTGGCTATTGTGCGCAATTCCTTGACAGAGTTGGCATGTGCCACTGATCATGACCACAAAGCTTACCAAGTACCTTAAACGACTTTGAATCATAACACGAGTCAGCCATGGTAAGAGTGTCCAATCACAATGCAGATATACTGGGCATGACCTTGCAGGTATAAAAAAGGTATAATACTGGTGGTTCGGTGTGGCTATTGTGCGCAATGCCTTGACAAAGTTGGCATGTGCCACTGATCATGACCACAAATGTATCCAAGTGACTTTTACTTCTATTCATCATAACACAAGTCAGCCACGGTCAGAGTGTCCAATGACAGTGCAAATCTAATATGCATGACCTTGCAGGTATAAACAAGGAAACAAACCGGTGGCTTGGCACGGCTATTGTGTGCAATGCCCTGACAAAGTTGGCATGTGCCACTGACCATGACCACAAAATTTACCAAGTACCTTAAATGGCTATGAATCATAACACGAGTCAGCCACGGTCAGAATGTCCAATCACAGTGCAGATAAACTGAGCATGACCTTGTACGTATAAACAAGGTAGAATGCTGGTGGCTTGGTGTGGCTATTGTGCACAATTCCTTGACAAAGTTGGCATGTGCCACTGACGATGACCACAAATGTATCCAAGTGACTTTTATTTCTATTGATCATAAGACAAGTCAGCCACGGTCAGAGTGTCCAATCACAATGCAAGTCAAATATGCATGACCTTGCATGTACAAACAAGGTAAAAAACCGGTGGCTTGGCACGGCTATTGTGCGCAATGCCTTGACAAAGTTGGCATGTGCCACTGACCATGACCACAAAGTTTACCAAGTACCTTAAACGGCTATGAATCATAACACGAGTCAGCCACGGTCAGCGTGTCCAATCACAGTGCAGATATACTATGCATGATGTTGCATGTGCAAACAAGGTAGAATACTGGTGGCTCGGTGTGGCTTTTGTGCGCAATGCCTTGTCAAAGTTGGCATGTGCCACTGACCATGACCACAAAGTTTACCAAGTGACTTTAACTTCTACGAATCATAACACGAGTCAGCCACGGTCAGAGTGTCCAATTACAGTTCAATTGTACTAGGCATGACCTTGCAGGTACCAACAAGGTAAACAACCGGTGGTTTGAAACAGCTTTTGTGCGCAATGTCTTAACAAAGTTCGCATGTGCCAATGACCATGACCATAAAGTTTACCAAGTACCAAAAACGGCTATGAATCATAACACGAGTCAGCCACGGTCAGAGTGTCCAATAACAGTGCAGATATACTGGGCATGACCTTGGAGGTATAAACAAGGTAGAATACTGGTGGCTCGGTGTAGCTATTGTGCGCAATGCATTGACAAAGTTGACATGTGCCACTGACCATGACCACAAGTGTATCCAAGTGACTTTTACTTCTATTGATCATAACACGAGTCAGCCACGGTCAGAGTGTCCAATCACAATGCATATATACTGGGCATGACATTGCAGGTATAAGCAAGGTAGAATACTGGTGGCTCGGTGTAGCTATTGTGCGCAATGCATTGACAAAGTTGGCATGTGCCACTGACCATGACCACAAACTTTACCAAGAGACTTTAATGTCTACGAATCGTAACACGATTTAGCCAAGGTCAGAGCGCCAATCAAACTGCAGATATACTTGGCATGACCTTCCAAGTACAAACAAGGAAGAATACTAGTACATCGGTGTGGCTATTGTGCGCAATGCCTTGACAAAGCTGGCATGTGCCAGTGACCATGACCACAACATTTACCAAGTACCTTAAACGGTTATGAATCATAACACGAGTTAGCCACGGTCAGAGTGTCCAATCACAGTGCGGATATACTGGGTATGACCTTGCAGTTATACACAAGGTAGAATACTGGTGGCTCGGTATGGCTATTGTGCACAATGCCTTGACAAAGTTGGCATGTGTCACTGACCATGACCACAAATGTATCCAAGTGACTTTTACTTCTATTGATCATGACACGAGTCAGCCACGGTCAGAGTGTCCAATCACAGTGCAAATATAATATGAATGACCTTGTAGGTATAAACAATGAAAACAAACGGTGGCTTGGCACGGCTATTGTGTGCAATGCCCTGACAAAGTTGGCATGTGCCACTGACCATGACCACAAAATTTACCAAGTACCTTAAACGGCTATGAATCATAACACGCGTCAGCCACGGTCAGAGTGTCCAATCACAGTGCAGATAAACTGAGCATGACCTTGTATGTATAAACAAGGTAGAATGCTGGTGGCTTGGTGTGGCTATTGTGCACAATGCCTTGACAAAGTTGGCATGTGCCACTGACGATGACCACAATTGTATCCAAGTGACTTTTACTTCTATTGATCATAACACGAGTCAGCCACGGTCAGAGTGTCCAATCACAGTGCAAATAAAATATGCATGACCTTGCATGTACAAACAAGGTAAAAAATTGGTGGCTTGGCACGGCTATTGTGCGCAATGCCTTTAAAAAGTTGGCATGTGCCACTGACCATGACCACAAAGTTTACCAAGTACCTTAAACGGCTATGAATCATAACACGAGTCAGCCACGGTCAGAGTGTCCAATCACAGTGCAGATATACTAGGCATGATGTTGCATGTGTAAACAAGGTAGAATACTGGTGGCTCGGTGTGGCTATTGTGCGCAGTGCCTTGTCAAAGTTGGCATGCGCCACTGACCATGACCACAAAGTTTACCAAGTGACTTTAACTTGTACGAATCATAACACGAGTCAGCCACGGTCAGAGTGTCCAATTACATTTCAATTGTACTAGGCATGACCTTGCACGTATCAACAAGGTAAAGAACCGGTTGTTTGACACGGCTTTTGTGCGCAATGTTTTAACAAAGTTGGCATGTGCCAATGACCATGACCACAAAGTTTACCAAGTACCAAAAAACGGCTATGAATCATAACACGAGTCAGCCACGGTCAGAGTGTCCAATCACAGTGCAGATATACTGGACATGACCTTGGAGGTATAAACAAGGTAGAATACTGGTGGCTCGGTGTGGCTATTTTGTGCGATGCCTTGACAAAGTTGGCATGTGCCCATGACCATGACCACAAAGTTTACCAAGTGACTTGAACTTCTACGAATCGTAACACGAGTCAGCCACATTCAAAGTGCCCAATCACAGTTCAGATGTACTAGGCATCGCCTTGCAGGTATAAACAAGGTTAAAAACTGGTGGCTTGGCACAGCTATTGTGCGCAATGCCTTGACAAAGTTGGCATGTGCCACTGACCATGACCACAAAGTTTACCAAGTACCTTTAACGGGTATGAGTCATAACATGAGTCAGCCATGGTCATAGTGTTCAATCACAATGCAGACATACTAGGCATGACCTTGCAGGTATAAACAAGGTAGAATATTGGTGGCTCGGTGTGGCTATTGTGCGCAATGCCTTGACAAAGTTGGCATGTGACACTGATTATAACGACAAAGTTTACCAAGTGACTTTAACTTTTACGAATCATAACACGAGTCAGCCACAGTCAGAGTGCCCAATCGCAGTTCACATCTAATATGCATGACCTTACAGGTATAAACAAAGTAAAAAACCAGTGGATTGGCACGGCTATTGTGCGCAATGCCTTGACAAAGTTGGCATGTGCCACTGACCATGACCACAAAGTTTACCAAGTACCTTAAACGGTTATGAATAATAACACGAGTCAGCCTCGGTCAGAGTGTCCAATCACAGTGCAGTTGTACTAGGCATGATCTTACAGGTGCAAACAAGGTAGAATACTGGTGGCTCGGTGTGGCTATTGTGCACAACGCCTTTACAAAGTTGGCATGTGCCACTTGCCAGAAGAATGCAATAAGAGAGGACGGCAGGAGCAGAAGCGAGCAAAAGTAATGAAGCAGGCAGAAGTGACGTCGTGGAGTGACGGAAGTAGAGCGGTGAGTGCAGGCCTTAGTAGTCAGGTGCAGATTTGTGAAAGGACGCAAGACAGTGAAGCTCCAAGGTAAACAGAGTGCAAGTGAGAGAACGTGCGGATGAAGCAAGGAAGGCGTCGGAAGCGAAAGGTTGAGGGTTGCGAAGCGAAGGGCCTTGAGGAGACAGTGGTGGACAAAGGCAATGGAAGCAAGAAGCGAGCAGAGCGAGAACACGGCGGCGAAGCCACGGAACCAAAGGGAACAGGATGAACAGAACTGTTCCGGTTAAGATTGCGAGGGAATGAACATCCTCGTTATATACAACAGAACAGGGGTAATTGGCTTGTTTCCGCTAGCCCGACGCGGGTGACAATTTTATCACGTTATTAGGGGATCACTTGATGTGTCTGTTCAAACGGTCGGGAGACCGAAGAGACGTTGAGTCAATGTGGTTCCAATGATACCTGAACCTTCTCGAGGCTCGCATATATCGAGAGGTGGGAGGAGCGAGTTTGGTTCTTACTGTATTTCTAACACTCCGAGAAGACAACTGGAGGAACTTCTGGTCGTCGTCTTGGAGGAGGAGGCCGTGGGATTCGGCGAGGTCTGGGAGCTGAGGCGGGGATTTCAGAAGGTATCAATCCGATTGGCCGAGCAGCTTGTACTGTTGCGTTATTCACTGGTTTCGGCCTCCCCTGGACACATTACAATCCTATGTCATGCAGAATCCTCCGGAGGGAGTATCTGTGTGACTGAATGATGCAATTGAACACCTTGTCGGTGATGATGTAGAGGAGGGCTCGGATTTGAAGGGTGACGCAGAAGTAATCATCCCAGTATGCTCGGTCAGGACGATGAACGAAGCGAGAATCTTGTAGTGGATATTCTCGATCATCGCTCATGAGGGAGAAGTAGGAGAAACCTTGTACCATGATGGTGGAAATCGTTGATCGCAGGGCATCATAGCAGATGCTAACGTTTGAGGTATCATCATCATAGAAGTAGAGGAGTGGGAGTCGCTCCGCGAGAACCCTAGTGGGCCACCAGGCAGCATGATTTGGAGGTTCTGGTGGCCATAACATTGTCGTCCTGACAGGGACCCCGAGGAGGTCAAGGACGCTGAGAGGAGGCAGAAGAGTGAAGGAGGAGGACAGCTGATGCAGCTGAGGGATGAGGAAGAGGAGGAGAGAGATTTATGATGCTGCTGATGACATGATGAAAAGAGGACGAGGATGATGATGCTGGATGATGCGAACGAGATGATGAGTGGGCGCAAAGGCGAGGCCACATGCGTTGCTGCAGTTGTTGACATGGGCGCAGGTCGTCACGATACGGCCGATACGACCGGGTGGATCCTTGTGCCGAGCGGAAGCTGAAGCGGAGGAAGCGATGATGGCAGAAATGACAAATGGCTGATTGGGCACAAGGGCGGAACCACGTGCGCTGAGGAAGGGTCGGCGTGGGCGCAGGTCGTTGCAGACAGGGCGATTTGACCGGGCGGGTCTGTGTGCCGAGCGGAGCGCAAGAGGATAATGACGGAGGAATGATGGGTGATGGAGTGGGCGCAGGGGCGAAACAACGTGCGTTTCTGAAAAAGAAGTGGTATAATGCGGCAAGGGGAAGGCAGGTGCCAATGCGCCGCGAGAAATCTGCTGCCGGTGTGGGTGCAGGCTACTGCAAAGCAGGCAGCAAGCTCGTGCAGATCCTTGTGCTGGCCACAGATGCGGATGATGATCAAGCGGGAGCTTGATGAAAGAGGAGTGGGCGCAGGGGCGAAACCACGTGCGCTGCGGAAGGTTTCGGCGTGACGCACAATAGCCACACCAAGCCACCAGTATTCTACATTATTTATACCTGCAAGGTCATGCCCAGTACATCTGCATTATGACTGGACACTCTGACCGTGGCTGACTCGTGTTATGGTCAATAGAAGTAAAAGTCACTTGGATATACTTGTGGTCATGGTCAGTGGCACATGCCAACTTTGTCAAGGCATTGTGCATAATAGCCACACCGAGCCACCAGTATTCTACGTTGTTTATACATGCAAGGTCATGCCCAGTATACCTGCATTGTGATTGGACACTCTAACCATAGCTGACTCGTGTTACGTGTCGTGGAAGTTATAGTCACTTGGTAAATTTTGTGGTCATGGTCAGTGGCACATGTCAACTTTGTCAAGGCATTGCGCACAATAGCCACACTGAGCCACCAGAATTCTACCTTGTTTATACATGCAAGATCATTCCTAGTATATCTGCACTGTGATTGGACACTCTGACCGTGGCTGACTCCTATTATGATCAATAGAAGTAAAATTCACTTGGATATATTTGTGGTCATGGTCAGTGGCTCATGCCAACTTTGTCAAGGCATTGCACACAAAAGCCACACCGAGCTACCAGTATTCTACCTTTTTTGTACCTGCAAGATCATGCCTAGTACATTTGCACTGTGATTGGAAACTCTCACCGTGGCTGACTCGTGTTATGACCAATAGAAGTAAAAGTCACTTGGATGCATTTGTGGTCATGGTCAGTGGCACATGCCAACTTTGTCAAGGAATTGCGCACAATAGCCACACCGAGCCACCCACATTCTACCTTGTTTGTACCTGCAAGATCATGCCTAGTACATCTGCACTGTGATTGGACATTCGGACCGTGGCTGACTTGTGTTGTGATCAATCGAAGTCAAAGTCACTTGGATACATTTGTGGTTATGGTCAGTGAAACATGCCAACTTTATCAAGGCATTGCGCACAATAGCCACACCGAGCCACCAGTATTCTACCTTGTTTGTACCTGCAAGATCATGCCCAATATATTTGCACTGTGATTGGACACTCTGACCGTGGCTGACTTGTGTTATGATTCGTATAAGTTAAAGTCACTTGCTAAACTTTGTGGTCATGGTCAGTGGCACATGCCAACTTTGTCAAGGCATTGCGCACAATAGCCGCACTGAGCCACCAGTGTTTTACCTTGCTTATACCTGCAGGTTTAGGCCTAGCACACGTGCACTGTGATTGGACACTCTGATCGTGGCTGACTCGTGTTATGATTCGTAGAAGTTAAAGTCACTTGGTAAACTTTGTGGTCATGGTCAGTGGCACATGCCAACTTTGTCAAGGCATTGCGCACAATAGCCGTGCCAAGCCACCGGTTTTTAACCTTGTTTATACCTGCAAGGTCATGCCCAGTATATCTGCACTGTGATTTAACACTCTGACCATGGCTGACTCGTGTTATGATTCATAGCCGTTAATGTACTTGGTAAACTTTGTGGCCATGGTCAGCAACACATGCCAACTTTGTCAAGGCATTGCGCATAGTAGCTGTGCTAAGCCACCGGTTTTTTACCATTTTTATACCTGCAAGGTCATGCTCAGTATATCTGCATTGTGATTGGACACTCTGACCGTGGCTGAGTCGTGTTATGATTCATCGCCGTTTAAGGTACTTGGTAAACGTTGTGGTCATGGTCAGTGGCACAAGCCAACTTTGTCAATGCATTGCGCACAATAGCCGTGCCAAGCCACCAGTTTTTTTTACCTTTTTTATACCTGCAAGGTCATGCATATTAGATATACGCTGTGATTGGGCACTCTGACCGTGGTTGACTCGTGTTACGATTCGTGGAAGTTAAAGTCACTTGGTAAACTTCGTGGTCATGGTCAGTGGCACATGCCAACTTTGTCAAGACACTGCGCACAATAGCCACACTGAGCCAGTAGTATTCTACCTTGTTTGTACCTGCAAGATCATGCCTAGTACATCTGCACTGTGATTGGGCACTCTGACCGTGGCTGACTCGTGTTACAATTCGTAAAAGTTAAAGTCACTTTGTAAGCTTTGTGGTCATGGTCAGTGGCACATGCCAACTTTGTCAAGGCATTGCGCATAATAGCCACACCGAGCCACCAGTATTATACCTTGTTTGCACCAGCAAGATCAGGCCTAGTAAATCTGCACTGTTATTGGAGACTATGCCTGTGGCTGACTCGTGTTATGACCAATAGAAGAAAAAGTCACTTTGATACTTTTGTGGTCGTGGTCATTGGCACATGCTAACTTTGGCAATGCATTGCGCACACTAGCCACACCAAGCCACCAGTATTCTACCTTGTTTGCACCACCAAGATCATGCCTAGTACATCGGCACTGTGATTGGCCACTATGATCATGGCTGACTCGTGGTATGATCAGTAGAAGTAAAAGTCACTTCGATACATTTGTGGTCGTAGTCAGTGGCACATGCCAACTTTGGCAATGCATTGCGCACAATCGCCACACCGAGTCACCAGTATTCTACCTGCAAGGTCATGCCTAGAATATCTTCACTGTGACTGGACACCCAGACCGTGGCTGACTCGTATTATGATTCATAGCCGTTTAAGGTACTTGGTAAACATTGTGGTCATGGTCAGTGGCACATAACAACTTTGTCAAGGCATTGCGCATAATAGCCGTGCCAAACCACCAGTTTTTTACCTTGTTTATACCTGCAAGGTCATGCATATTAGACGTGCACTGTGATTGGGCACTCCGACTGTGGCTGACTCATGTTACGATTCGTAAAAGTTAAAGTCACTTGGTAAACGTTGTGGTGATGGTCAGTGGCACATGTCAACGTTGTCAAGACATTGCGCATAATAGCCACACGGAGCAACCATTATTCTACCTTGTGTATACCTGCAAGGTCATGCCTAGTATATCTGTACTCTGATTGGACACTCTGACCGTGGCTGACTCGTGTTATGATTCATAGCCGTTTAAGGTACTTGGTACACTCTGTGGTCATGGTCAGTGGCACATGCCAACTTTGTCAAGGCATTGCCCACAGTAGCCGTGCCAAGCCACCGGTTTTTTACCTTATTTATACCTGCAAGGTCATGCAAATTAGATGTACAATGTGATTGGACACTCTGACCGTGGCTGACTCGTGTTATGATTAATAGAATTAAAAGTCGCTTGGATACATTTGTGGTCATGGTCAGTTGCACATACCAACTTTGTCAAGGCATTGTGCACAATAGCCACACCGAGCCACCAGTATTCTACCTTGTCTATACCTGCAAGATCGTGTCTAGTGTATCTGTTCTGTGATTGTACACTCTGAACGTGGCTGACTCGTGTTATGCTTCATAGCCGTTTAAGGTACTTGGTAAATTATGTGGTCATGGTCAGTGGCACATTCCAACTTTGTCAAGGCATTGCGCACAATAACCACACCAAGCCACCAGTATTCTACCTTGTTTGAACCTGTAAGATCATGCCTAGTACATCTGCACTGTGATTGGACACTCTGACCGTGGCTGACTTGTGTTATGATGAATAGAAGTAAATGTCACTTGGATACATTTGTGGTCATGGTCAGTGGCACATGCCAACTTTGTTAAGGCATTGCGCACAAAAGCCACACCGAGCCACCGATATTCCACCTTGTTTGTACCTGCAAGATCATTCTTAGTACATCTACACTGTGATTGGACATTCTGACCCTGGCTGCCTCGTGTTATGATCAATAGACGTAAAAGTCACTTGGATACATTTGTGGTCATGGTCAGTGGCACATGCCAACGTTGTCAAGGCATTGCGCCCAATAGCCACACCGCACCAGCGGTATTGTACCTTTTTTATACCTGCAAGGTCATGCCCAGTATATCTGCACTATGATTGGACACTCTGACCGCGGCTGACTCGTGTTATGATTCATAGCCGTTTGAGTTACTTGATAAACTTAGTGGTCATGGTCAGTGGCTCGTGCCAAATTTGTCAAGGCATTGCGCACAACAGCCGTGCCAAACCACCGGTTTTTTACCTTGTTGATACCTCCAAGATCATGCCTAGTACATCTGAACTGTGATTGGGCACTCTGACTGTGGCTGACGCGTGTTACGATTCGTATAAGTTAAAGTCACTTGGTAAACTTTGTGGTCATGGTCAGTGGCACATGCCAACTTTGTCAAGGCATTGCGCACAATAGCCGTGCCAAGCCACCGGTTTTTTACCTTGTTTATACTTGCAAGGTCATTCCTAGTACATCTGAACTGTGATTGGGCACTCTGAGTGTGGCTGACCCGTGTTACCATTTGTACAAGTTAAAACCACTTGGTAAACTTTGTGGTCATGGTCAGTGGCACATGCCAAATTTGTCAAGGCATTGCGCACAATAGCCACACCAAGACACCAGTATTCTACCTTGTTTGAACCTGCAAGATCATGCCTAGTACATCGGCACTATGATTGGTCACTCTGACCGTGGCTGACTCGTGTTATGCTCAATAGATGTAAAAGTCACTTGGATACATTTGTGGTCATGGTCAGTGGCACATGCCAACTTTGTCAAGGCATTGCGCACAATAGCCACACCGAGCAACCAATAAACTCTGTGGTCATGGTTAGTGGCACATGCCAACTTTGCCAAGGCATTGCGCATAATAGCAGTGCCAAGCCACCGGTTTTAACCTTTTCTATACCTGCAAGGTCATGCATATTAGATGTGCACTGTGATTGGACACTCTGACCGTGGCTGACTCATGTTATGTTTAATAGAAGTAAATGTCACTTGGATACATTTGTGGTCATGGTCAGTGGCACATGCCAACTTTGTCAAGGCAATGCGCACAATAGCCACACCCAGCCACCAGTATTCTACCTTGTTTATACCTGCAAGGTCATGCCCAATATATCTGCACTGTGATTGGACACTCTGACTGTGGCTGACTCGTGTTATGATTCATATCTTTTTAAGGTACCTGGTAAACTTTGTGGTCATGGTCAGTGGCACATGCCAACTTTGTCAAGTCACTGCCCACCATAGCCGTGCCAAGCCACCGGTTTTTTACCCTGTTTATACCTGCAAGGTCGTGCATATTAGATGTGCACTGTGATTGGGTACTCTGACCGTGGCAAACTCGTGTTATGATTCGTAGAAGTTAAAGTCACTTGGTAAACTTTGTGGCCATGGTCAGTGGCACATGCCAACTTTGTTAAGGCACTGCGCACAATAGCCACACCAAGCCACCAGTATTCTACCTTGTTTGCACCTGCAAGATCATGCCTAGTA
>SZWC01007671.1:12459-27073 GCA_023375785.1 Penium margaritaceum | reverse complement strand
TAAGTGCGTGTAAGTGCGTGTAAGTGCGTGTAAGTGCATGTAAGTTTGTATAAGTGGGTATAAGTGCGTGTAAGTGTATGTAACTACGTATAAGTGCATGTAAGTGCTCGTAAGTACGTGTAAGCACTCGTAAGTGCGTGTAAGGATGTGTAAGTTCGTGTAAGTGCGTGTAAGTGCGTGTAAGTACGTGTAAGTGCGTGTAAGTGCATGTAAGTGCGTATAAGTGCCTGTAAGTACGTAGAAGTGTGTGTATATGCGTGTAAGTGTGTGTAAGTGCATGTCAGTGCATGTAGGTGCGTGTAAGTGCGTGTAAGTGCACGTAAGTTCGTGTAGGTACGTGTAAGTATGCGTAAGTGCGTATAAGTATGTGTAAGTGAGTGTAAGTACGTATAAGTGCGTGTAAGTGCGTGTAAGTGAATGTAAGTTCGTTCAAGAGCGTGTAAGTGTATGTAAGTATGTGTAAGTGTGTGTAAGTGCGTATGCGTTTGTGTAAAAGCGTATAAGTGTGTGTAAGTGCGTGTAACCATGTGTAAGTGTGTATAAGTGCGTGTCAGTGCATGTCAGTACGTCTAAGTACGTGTATGTATGTATAAGTGCGTGTAAGTGCGTATAAGTGTGTGTAAGTGTGTGTGTGTGTGTAAGTGCGTGTAAGTGCGTGTAAGTGCGTGTAAGTGCGTGTAAGTGCGTGTAAGTGCGTAGAAGTGCGTGTATGTGCGTGTAAGTGCATGTAAGTGTGTGTAAGTGCGTATAACTATGTGTAAGTGTGTGTAAGTGCATGTAAGTACGTGTAAGTACATGTAAGTGCGTGTTAGTACGTGTAACTTTGTATAAGCACGTGTAAGTTTGTGTAAGTGTGTGTAAGTGCGTGTAAGTACATGTGAGTGTGTGTAAGTATGTGCAAGTACGTGTAAGTGCAAGTGCGTGCGTGTTAGTATGTGTAAGTGCGTGTAAGTGCATGTAAGTACGTGTAAGTATGTATAAGTGCGTGTAAGTGCGTGCAAGTATGTGTAAGTGCGTGTAAGTACGTGTAAGTTCGTGTAAGTACGTGTAAGTGCATGTACGTGCATGTAAGTGCGTATCAGTGTGAGTATAAGTGTGTTTGAACATCGTGTAAGTGCGTGTAAGTGTGTGTAAGTACGTGTAAGTGTGTGTAAGTGTGTGTAAGTGTGTGTAAGTGTGTATAAGTAAAGTTTGAGTGGGTGTAATTTCGTGTAAGTTTGTGTAAGGGCATATAAGTGTGTGTAATTAAATGTAAGTGCGTGTAAGTGCATGTAAGTTCGTGTAAGTGTGTGTAAGTGCGTATAAGTACGTGTAAGTATGTGTAAGTGCGTGCAAGTTCATGTAAGTGCATGTAAATACGTATACGTTTGTATAAGTGCGTGTAAGTGTGTGTAAGTGTGTGTTAGTTTGTGTGAGTGTGTGTAAGTACGTGTAAGTGTGTGTAAGTTCGTGTAAGTGCGTGTAAGTGAGTATAAGTGCGTGTAAGTTTGTGTAAGTACGTAGAAGTGCATTTAAGTGCATGTAAGTGTGTTTAAGTGCATCTAAGTGTGTATAAGTGCGTGTAAGTGCGTGAAAGTTCATGTAATTCTGTATAAGTTTGTATAAGTGCGTATAAATGCGTGTAAGTGCGTGTAAGTACGTGTAGGTGCATGTAAGCGAGAGTAAGTGCGTGTAAGTGCGTGTAAGTGTGTGTATTGGCGTTAAAGGGCGTACAAGGGCGTGTAAGTGCAAGTAAGTGCGTGAAAGTATGTGTAAGTGCGTGTAAGTGCGTGTAAGTGCGTGTAAGTGCGTGTAAGCTCGTGTAAGTATGTGTAAGTGGGTGTAAGTACGAGTCAGTGCCTGTAAGTGCATGTAAGTGTGTGTAAGTGTGTGTAAGTTCGTATAAGTGCATTTAAGTCCGTGTAAGTGCGTGTAAGTGTGTGCAAGTGTGTGTAAGTGCGTGTAAGTATGTGTAAGTTTGTGTAGGTACCAGTAAGTGTGTGTAAGTATGTGCATGTTTGTGTAAGTGCATGTAAGTGCATGTAAGTGCGTGTAAGTGCGTATAAGTGCATGTTAGTGCGTGTAAGTGTGTGTAAGGGCGTGTAAGTGTGTGTAAGTGCGTGTAAGTACGTGTAAGTATGTGTAAGTGCGTGTAAGTGCGTGTAAGCTCGTGTAAGTATGTGTAAGTGGGTGTAAGTACGTGTACGTGCATGTATGTGCGTGTAAGTACGTGTAAGTGTGTGTAAGTGCGTGTAAGTACGTGTAAGTATGTGTAAGTGCGTGTAAGTGCGTGTAAGCTCGTGTAAGTATGTGTAAGTGGGTGTAAGTACGTGTACGTGCATGTATGTGCGTGTAAGTACGTGTAAGTGTGTGTAAGTGCGTGTAAGTACGTGTAAGTATGTGTAAGTGCGTGTAAGTGCGTGTAAGCTCGTGTAAGTATGTGTAAGTGGGTGTAAGTACGTGTACGTGCATGTATGTGCGTGTAAGTACGTGTAAGTGTGTGTAAGTGCGTGTAAGTACGTGTAAGTATGTGTAAGTGCGTGTAAGTGCGTGTAAGTATGTGTAAGTGCGTGTAAGTGCGTGTAAGTATGTGTAAGTTTGTGTAGGTACCAGTAAGTGTGTGTAAGTATGTGCATGTTTGTGTAAGTGCATGTAAGTGCATGTAAGTGCGTGTAAGTGCGTATAAGTGCATGTTAGTGCGTGTAAGTGTGTGTAAGGGCGTGTAAGTGTGTGTAAGTGTGTGTAAGTGCGTGTAAGTGTGTGTAAGTGCTTGTAAGTACGTGTAAGTTTGTGTAAGTGCGTGTAAGTGTGTGTAAGTGCGTGTAAGTATGTGTAAGTGTATGTCAGTACGTGTAAGTGCGTGTAAGTACGTGTAAGTGTGTGTAAGTGCGTGTAAGTGTGTGTAAGTGTGTGTAAGTGCGTGTAAGTGTGTGTAAGTGCTTGTAAGTACGTGTAAGTTTGTGTAAGTGCGTGTAAGTGTGTGTAAGTGCGTGTAAGTATGTGTAAGTGTATGTCAGTACGTGTAAGTGCGTGTAAGTACGTGTAAGTGCGTGTAAGTGCGTGTAAGCTCATGAAAGTACGTGTAAGTTCGTGTAAGCACGTGTAGGTGTGTGTAAGTGCGTGTAAGTACGTGTAAGTATGTGTAAGTGCAAGTAAGTGCATGAGTACGTGTGAGTACGTGTAAGTGCGTGTAAGTGTGTGTAAGTACATGTAAGTGCGTGTAAGTGCGTGTAAGTGTGTGTAAGTACTTGTACGTACGTGTAAGTTCGTGTAAGTGCGTGTAAGTATGTGTAAGTGCGTGTAAGTACATGTAAGTGTGAGTGTAAGTGTGGTTTAACTTGGTGTAAGTGTGTGTAAGTGCGTGTATGTGTGTGTAAGTGTGTGTAAGTGCATGGAAGTACGTGTATGTCTATATAAGTGTGGTTTGAGTGGGTGTAAGTTCGTGTAAGTGCATACAAGTGCGTATAAGTGCGTTTAATTGCATGTAAGTACGTGTAAGTACGTGTACATGCGTGTAAGTACGTGTATGTGCGTATAAGTGCGTGTAAGTGCATGTAAGTGTGTGTAAGTGTGTGTAAGTGCGTGTAAGTTCATGTAAGTATGTGTTAGTGTGTTTAAGTTTGTGTAAGTGCGTGTTAGTGCGTATAAGTGTGTGTACGTTCGTGTAAGTATGTGTAAGTACGTGTAAGTGCGTGTAAGTGCGTGTAAGTGTGTGTAAGTGTGTGCAAGTTTGTGTAAGTGCGTGTAAGTGCGTGTAAGTTTGTATAAGTGCGTATAAGTGTGTGTAAGTGCGTGTTAGTTCGTATAAGTGCGTGTAAGTGCATGTAAGTGTGTGTACGTTTGTGTAAGTGCGTGTTAGTGCGTGTAAGTACGTGTAAGTTTGTGTAAGTACATGTAAGTACGTGTAAGTGCGTGTAAGTGCGTGTAAGTGCATGCAAGTGTGTGTAAGTACGTGAAGGTGCATGTAACTTTGTGTTAGTTTTTGTAAGTGCGTGTAAATACGTGTCAGTGCGTATACGTGCGTGTAAGCGAGTGTAAGTGTGTATACGTGCGTGTAAGTACGTGTAATGGCCTTTAAGGGTGTGAAAGGGCGTGTAAGTGCGTGTAAGTGCGTGTAAGTATGTGTAAGTACGTATAAGTGTGTGTAAGTGTGTATAAGTACGTTTAAGCTCGTGTAAGTATGTGTAAGTGGGTGTAAGTACGTGTACGTGCATGTATGTGCGTGTAAGTACATGTAAGTGTGTGTAAGTGTATGTAAGTGCGTGTAAGTGTGTGTAAGTGCGTGTTAGTGCGTGTTAGTACGTGTAAGTATGTGTAAGTGCGTGTAAGTGCGTGTAAGTTCGTGTAAGGGTGTGTAAGGGTGTGTAAGGACGTGTAAGTGCATGTAAGGGTGTGTAACTGCATGTAAGTGCTTGTAAGTGCGTATAAGTGCGTGTAGGTGTGTGTAAGTATATGTAAGTGCATGTAAGTGTGTGTAAATGTGTTTCAGGGCGTGTAAGTGTGTGTAAGTGCCTGTAAGTGCATGTAAGTGCGTGTAAGTTCATATAACTGCGTATAAGTGTGTGTAAGTGTGTGTCAGTACGTGTAAGTTTGTGTAAGTGCATGTAAGTGCATGTGAGTGCGTGTAAGTGCGTCTAAGTGCGTGCAAGTTTGTGTAAATGCATTTAAGTACATATAAGTACATTTAAATTTGTGTAAGTGCGTGTAAGTGTGTGTAAGTGTGTGTAAGTGCATGCAAGTTCGTGTAAGTGCGTGTAAGTGCGTGTAAGTTCCTGTAAGTATGTGTAATAGCATTTAAGGGCCTGTAAGGGCGTGTAAGGGCGTGTAAGGGCGTGTTAGTGCGTGTAAGTACATATAAGTGCATGTAAGTGTGTGTAAGTTTGTGTAAATGCATGTAAGTTCGTGTAAGTGTGCGGAAGTGCGTGTAAGTGCCTGTAAGTGCGTGTAATGGCGTTTAAGTACGTGTAAGGTCGTGCCAGAGCATGTAAGAGCGTGTAAGTGCGTGTAAGTGTGTATAAGTGTGTATAAGTGCGTGTAAGTGCGTGTAAGTGCGCTTAAGTGTGTGTATGTTGGTGTAAGTGTGTGTAAGTACGTGTAAGTGTGTGTAAGTGCGTGTAAGTGCATGTAAGTGCAAGAAAGTGTGTAAAAGTATGTGTAAGTGCGTGGAAGTGCGTGTTAGAGTGTGTAACTGCATGTTCATGTGTGTAAGTGTGTGTAAGTACGTGTTTGTTTGTGTAAGTGCGTATAGGCTCCTGTACGTGCGTGTAAGTGTGTGTAAGTGCGTCTAAGTGCATGTACGTATGTGTAAGTACGTATAAGTGCGTGTAAGTGCGTGTAAGTGTGTGTCAGTGCGTGTATGTGCGTGTAAGTGTGTGTACGTACGTGTAAGTACGTGTAAGTACATGTAGGTGTGTGTAAGTGTGTGTAAGTACGTGTAAGTACGTGTAAGTGCGTATAAGTACGTGTAAGTACGTGTAAGTGCCGTAAGTACGTGTAAGTTCATGTAAGTGAATGTAAGTTCGTGAAAGTGTGTGTACGTGCGTGTAAGTACATGTAAGTGCGTGTAAGTGTGTGTAAGTGCGTGTAAGTGCATGTAAGTATGTGTAAGTGCATGTAAGTGCGTGTAAGTGCGTGTAAGTGCGTGTAAGTATGTGTAAGTGCGTGTATGTACGTGTTAGTCTGTCTAAGTGAATATAAGTTCGTGTAAGTACGTGTAAGTGCGTCTCAATGCATGTAAGTGTGTGTAAGTGCGTATAAGTACGTGTAAGTACGTGTAAGTGCGTCTCAATGCATGTAAGTGTGTGTAAGTGCGTATAAGTACGTGTAAGTACGTGTAAGTGCGTCTCAATGCATGTAAGTGTGTGTAAGTGCGTATAAGTACGTGTAAGTACGTGTAAGTGCGTCTCAATGCATGTAAGTGTGTGTAAGTGCGTATAAGTACGTGTAAGTACGTGTAAGTGCGTCTCAATGCATGTAAGTGTGTGTAAGTGCGTATAAGTACGTGTAAGTACGTGTAAGTGCGTCTCAATGCATGTAAGTGTGTGTAAGTGCGTATAAGTACGTGTAAGTACGTGTAAGTGCGTCTCAATGCATGTAAGTGTGTGTAAGTGCGTATAAGTACGTGTAAGTACGTGTAAGTGCGTCTCAATGCATGTAAGTGTGTGTAAGTGCGTATAAGTACGTGTAAGTACGTGTAAGTGCGTCTCAATGCATGTAAGTGTGTGTAAGTGCGTATAAGTACGTGTAAGTACGTGTAAGTGCGTCTCAATGCATGTAAGTGTGTGTAAGTGCGTATAAGTACGTGTAAGTACGTGTAAGTGCGTCTCAATGCATGTAAGTGTGTGTAAGTGCGTATAAGTACGTGTAAGTACGTGTAAGTGCGTCTCAATGCATGTAAGTGTGTGTAAGTGCGTATAAGTACGTGTAAGTACGTGTAAGTGCGTCTCAATGCATGTAAGTGTGTGTAAGTGCGTATAAGTACGTGTAAGTACGTGTAAGTGCGTCTCAATGCATGTAAGTGTGTGTAAGTGCGTATAAGTACGTGTAAGTACGTGTAAGTGCGTCTCAATGCATGTAAGTGTGTGTAAGTGCGTATAAGTACGTGTAAGTACGTGTAAGTGCGTCTCAATGCATGTAAGTGTGTGTAAGTGCGTATAAGTACGTGTAAGTACGTGTAAGTGCGTCTCAATGCATGTAAGTGTGTGTAAGTGCGTATAAGTACGTGTAAGTACGTGTAAGTGCGTCTCAATGCATGTAAGTGTGTGTAAGTGCGTATAAGTACGTGTAAGTACGTGTAAGTGCGTCTCAATGCATGTAAGTGTGTGTAAGTGCGTATAAGTACGTGTAAGTACGTGTAAGTGCGTCTCAATGCATGTAAGTGTGTGTAAGTGCGTATAAGTACGTGTAAGTACGTGTAAGTGCGTCTCAATGCATGTAAGTGTGTGTAAGTGCGTATAAGTACGTGTAAGTACGTGTAAGTGCGTCTCAATGCATGTAAGTGTGTGTAAGTGCGTATAAGTACGTGTAAGTACGTGTAAGTGCGTCTCAATGCATGTAAGTGTGTGTAAGTGCGTATAAGTACGTGTAAGTACGTGTAAGTGCGTCTCAATGCATGTAAGTGTGTGTAAGTGCGTATAAGTACGTGTAAGTACGTGTAAGTGCGTCTCAATGCATGTAAGTGTGTGTAAGTGCGTATAAGTACGTGTAAGTACGTGTAAGTGCGTCTCAATGCATGTAAGTGTGTGTAAGTGCGTATAAGTACGTGTAAGTACGTGTAAGTGCGTCTCAATGCATGTAAGTGTGTGTAAGTGCGTATAAGTACGTGTAAGTACGTGTAAGTGCGTCTCAATGCATGTAAGTGTGTGTAAGTGCGTATAAGTACGTGTAAGTACGTGTAAGTGCGTCTCAATGCATGTAAGTGTGTGTAAGTGCGTATAAGTACGTGTAAGTACGTGTAAGTGCGTCTCAATGCATGTAAGTGTGTGTAAGTGCGTATAAGTACGTGTAAGTACGTGTAAGTGCGTCTCAATGCATGTAAGTGTGTGTAAGTGCGTATAAGTACGTGTAAGTACGTGTAAGTGCGTCTCAATGCATGTAAGTGTGTGTAAGTGCGTATAAGTACGTGTAAGTACGTGTAAGTGCGTCTCAATGCATGTAAGTGTGTGTAAGTGCGTATAAGTACGTGTAAGTACGTGTAAGTGCGTCTCAATGCATGTAAGTGTGTGTAAGTGCGTATAAGTACGTGTAAGTACGTGTAAGTGCGTCTCAATGCATGTAAGTGTGTGTAAGTGCGTATAAGTACGTGTAAGTACGTGTAAGTGCGTCTCAATGCATGTAAGTGTGTGTAAGTGCGTATAAGTACGTGTAAGTACGTGTAAGTGCGTCTCAATGCATGTAAGTGTGTGTAAGTGCGTATAAGTACGTGTAAGTACGTGTAAGTGCGTCTCAATGCATGTAAGTGTGTGTAAGTGCGTATAAGTACGTGTAAGTACGTGTAAGTGCGTCTCAATGCATGTAAGTGTGTGTAAGTGCGTATAAGTACGTGTAAGTACGTGTAAGTGCGTCTCAATGCATGTAAGTGTGTGTAAGTGCGTATAAGTACGTGTAAGTACGTGTAAGTGCGTCTCAATGCATGTAAGTGTGTGTAAGTGCGTATAAGTACGTGTAAGTACGTGTAAGTGCGTCTCAATGCATGTAAGTGTGTGTAAGTGCGTATAAGTACGTGTAAGTACGTGTAAGTGCGTCTCAATGCATGTAAGTGTGTGTAAGTGCGTATAAGTACGTGTAAGTACGTGTAAGTGCGTCTCAATGCATGTAAGTGTGTGTAAGTGCGTATAAGTACGTGTAAGTACGTGTAAGTGCGTCTCAATGCATGTAAGTGTGTGTAAGTGCGTATAAGTACGTGTAAGTACGTGTAAGTGCGTCTCAATGCATGTAAGTGTGTGTAAGTGCGTATAAGTACGTGTAAGTACGTGTAAGTGCGTCTCAATGCATGTAAGTGTGTGTAAGTGCGTATAAGTACGTGTAAGTACGTGTAAGTGCGTCTCAATGCATGTAAGTGTGTGTAAGTGCGTATAAGTACGTGTAAGTACGTGTAAGTGCGTCTCAATGCATGTAAGTGTGTGTAAGTGCGTATAAGTACGTGTAAGTACGTGTAAGTGCGTCTCAATGCATGTAAGTGTGTGTAAGTGCGTATAAGTACGTGTAAGTACGTGTAAGTGCGTCTCAATGCATGTAAGTGTGTGTAAGTGCGTATAAGTACGTGTAAGTACGTGTAAGTGCGTCTCAATGCATGTAAGTGTGTGTAAGTGCGTATAAGTACGTGTAAGTACGTGTAAGTGCGTCTCAATGCATGTAAGTGTGTGTAAGTGCGTATAAGTACGTGTAAGTACGTGTAAGTGCGTCTCAATGCATGTAAGTGTGTGTAAGTGCGTATAAGTACGTGTAAGTACGTGTAAGTGCGTCTCAATGCATGTAAGTGTGTGTAAGTGCGTATAAGTACGTGTAAGTACGTGTAAGTGCGTCTCAATGCATGTAAGTGTGTGTAAGTGCGTATAAGTACGTGTAAGTACGTGTAAGTGCGTCTCAATGCATGTAAGTGTGTGTAAGTGCGTATAAGTACGTGTAAGTACGTGTAAGTGCGTCTCAATGCATGTAAGTGTGTGTAAGTGCGTATAAGTACGTGTAAGTACGTGTAAGTGCGTCTCAATGCATGTAAGTGTGTGTAAGTGCGTATAAGTACGTGTAAGTACGTGTAAGTGCGTCTCAATGCATGTAAGTGTGTGTAAGTGCGTATAAGTACGTGTAAGTACGTGTAAGTGCGTCTCAATGCATGTAAGTGTGTGTAAGTGCGTATAAGTACGTGTAAGTACGTGTAAGTGCGTCTCAATGCATGTAAGTGTGTGTAAGTGCGTATAAGTACGTGTAAGTACGTGTAAGTGCGTCTCAATGCATGTAAGTGTGTGTAAGTGCGTATAAGTACGTGTAAGTACGTGTAAGTGCGTCTCAATGCATGTAAGTGTGTGTAAGTGCGTATAAGTACGTGTAAGTACGTGTAAGTGCGTCTCAATGCATGTAAGTGTGTGTAAGTGCGTATAAGTACGTGTAAGTGCGTGTAAGTGCGTGTAAGTGCGTGTAAGTGCGTGTAAGTACGTGTTAGTTCGTGTAAGTGCGTGTAAGTTCCTGTAAGTACACGTAGGTGCGTGTAAGTGCGTGTAAGTGCGTGTAAGTGTGTGTACATGCGTGTAAGTACGTGTAAGTGCATGTAAGCGCGTGTAAGTACGTGTAAGTACGTGTAAGTGCGTCTCAATGCATGTAAGTGTGTGTAAGTGCATATAAGTGCATGAATGTGTGTGTAAGTACGTGTAAGTGCGTGTAAGTACGTGTAAGAGCGTGTAATTGTGGGTAAGTGCGTATAACTTCGTATAAGTACGTGTAAGTATGTGTAAGTTCGTGTAAGTGAATGTAAGCTCGTGTAAGTGCGTGTGAGTGCGTGTAAGTGCGTGTAAGTGCGTGTAAGTGTGTGTAAATGTGTGTAAGTGCGTGTAAGTGCATGTAAGTACGTGTAAGTATGTGCAAGTATGTATAAGTGCGTGTAAGTGCATGTAAGTACGTGTATGTGCGTGTAAGTACATGGTAGTTTGTGTAAGTCAATATACGTTCGTGTAAGTGCATGTAAATGCGTGTAAGTACGTGTAAGTGTGTGTAAGTGCGTGTAATTGTGTACAAGTGCATGTAAGTACGTGTAAGTGTGTATAAGTGTGTGTAAGTGTGTAAACGTGTGTGTAAGTGCGTGTAATTGTGTGTAACTGCATGTAAGTACGTGTTAGTATGTGTGAGTGCGTGTAAGTGCGTGTAAGTGCATATAAGTGCGTGTAAGTGCGTGTAAGTACTAAACGTACGTGTAAGTGTCTGTAAATACGTGTAAGTACATGTAAGTATGTGTATGTGCATGTAAGTGCGTGTAAGTGAGTGTACGTAAAGTTAAAGCGTGTATAATTTTGTGTAAGTTTGTGTAAGTACGTATAATTGCGTGTAAGTACGTGTAAGTGCGTGTAAGTGTGTGTAAGTGTGTGTAAGTGTGTGTAAATGCGTATAAGTGTGTGTAAGTGCGTACAAGTGCGTGTAAGTGCATGTTAGTGCGTGTAAGTATGTGTAAGTGCGTGTAAGTACGTGTAAGTACGTGTAAGTGCGTGTAAGTACATGTAGGTGTGTGTAGGTACGTGTAAGTGCGTGTAAGTCTATGTAAGTGCGTATAAGTACGTGTAAGTGTGTGTAAGTGCGTATAAGTACGTGTAAGTGCGTGTAAGTGTGTGTAAGTGCGTGTGAGTGCGTGTAAGTATGTGTAAGTGCGTGTAAGTACAAGAAAGTGCGTGTAAGTACATGTTGTCAACAACATCAATACAAACGCAGAAGACACTCAAGACTCCCGGGTTCACCAGAACACTCGCAAGTTACTCCGTGCCGGAAAATGAGGAGAAGGCTTGCACTACTGGTTCGAACCCAACCGAGCACCTCTGGCCTTGGCGGTAAAACCGCTTGTTGGCGGCGGAAAGCCTGTCGGTCACCGTCCGCTTTCACCCGCACAATCGAGCGCGAGCGGCCCAACGGCAACTCAAGAGCAGCTCGGACCTCGCTCCAAGACAAAAGGCCAAAACGGTGGATTGCCCGCCAAGACAAGCAACGGTCAGAACTCCACGGCCAAGACACCGGTGCGGAGCCGCGAAGCGTCTCCGCACTCAGCAGCTGTAGTCGTAGCAGCAATGCGGCTCAGGCTGCACCACTCCTACAAGCCACCATAGCAGCCGGTTCTAGGCTATGGTAGGCTTAATACTTAAGACCTTGTTGTATGTTTGCATCTCTTAACCAAAGTTCATTCTATGGTTCCTTCTCTCAGTGTTACCTGCCTTCGGGCTGTGGCACATCTCCTCATCGTTGCTCATTTCGCTCTTGCCTCGTCAGTGTTGAGCCCGAACCTGCATGTTATGTGGCCACACTCTTCATCCATCACTCATCAGTTATCGCTTGTTCGTCTCCACTCACTCGCGACCCGTCCTCAGTGGTTATGGCTTGCCCCGCTGGCAATCCACACTATGGCACTGCGGTCACCATCATTGTTCAAGCTCTTCTCGCAAGGCCCGGGCTGTGCCCTGCCTCCACACCGTCCTTATCTTCTATCATCAACGCATCAGCGCTGTGGCCTTCATGTGGCCCGTGTCACACTTCTGCACATCCCCAACTCCGGGTCGGCTCGTGCCCTTTCCGCACCGCCTCCACCTAATCATCAAGTACTTAAGTCAGATCATCCTTGCCTCTATCAGCTATGCTTCAGGTTCTTGTATCAACTGATTGCTGTTCTACTCTCTGTGCTCGTCCCTTGGTTGCTAAGGTGTTGTCAATAGGGTCTGCCCGCGCTCCCACGCTGCAGCTCGCCCTGTGGTTCGCCCGCACCTGGGACCGCACCCACTTCTCTTGCAGTAGCTTCCTTCGGTTTCCTGACATGGTATCAGAGCAGAGCGAAAGCTCCTGGCTCAATTTGCAGCAACATCGTCGCCACTGACTCCTAGAATGTCACGTCGAGCTGCGCAGTCGATCTCAAACAGCCACAACACCGTGATATCCCAAAGGGACTGTGTATGGGCACAGTCTCAACGCACCAGCAGTCAGCATCCTTCGCCATCCTAACAGCAGTAGCAGGCAGCAGCAGAAGCATCACCTCCCGTCACAACAACACCCATCAGCCGTATCACTGCCACATCATACCAGCCTTGACAGCAGTCATCCTCGCCTGCAACAGCAGCCTCGTGTCGTATCAACACACCATCCTATCCACAAGTCTCTACCACCATCCTGAAACTCACTACATTGACAACTTCAATCAACTCGACTCCGACCGCTTCCTAGCCCTCCATGGGACCTCTTCCCTTCCTCGATGAAGGGATCACCGCAGGATTCTCCAGCCTCACTTTCCCTCCGATGGCAGGAAAACATCAACAACACTCCGAATGTACCTGCACTTACTGGAATCTCACTGGCTACTACCCCAATCCATCCTCTTGCTCCAACCTATCCCTCCAGCGACTCCTACAGGGCGTCCTCCTCTGCCTGTCTTTCTTCGCACTAGCTCTTGATCTTCTCATCTGCCTTACTTACATCTCTTTCTGGCTCCGTCACACACTCTCTACACATCTCAACACTCAGTTTGCCATCAGCCTCAGGATCCTCCGCTCCCTCGTTACCTGTGTGCATAACATCCGAGACACGCTGCAACATACTGTCAGTTTGGCCCCACTGCAGTCAGTACTCAAAGCAGCCCACCAAAGTTTTCACCTCATCACCTGCCTACAGAAAGCCAGAAGAAAGCCCGGCCGAACCTCTGACGACCGGCTACCACCATCACCTTCCTCACTGACAACACCTCCTGGCTACATACAACAACCCGTTGAAGCAACTGACAACAAACTCCTCCTCCCAAGTTTCACCTGTGCACTACTGCAGTCATCGGCCTGCACTTCCCATCCTTCCGTGTCATCCACCAACTCTGACTCCCTCACATCACCCTTCATTAGCACACACCCCTTCCTTGCAGTCTCAGATAATCAAACACTGCTCCAATCTCACTCCAAGAGCCATTCGCACATGCGGAGACGCTGGCTTCTCAAGCAAACTACTCCGCTCTCAAGATGCCTATCTCCACCGTTGAAAACCACTGCATCTGCCAAGTACGGACTCCGCTCCTCATCTCCAACAACTCACCCCACATCATCCATTCTCTCCTCATTTTCACCTGATTCCCACTCCCTCCTGACTAAAAACTGGCCAACCTTTCTCTCTACCACCACCTCCACCATCCCAGACATCTGCCCTCCTCAGTCAGCAAAAACCTGCCATACAGAGTCAACTGAGTATCGAAATACTACCAGCTCTCCAGCACCAACCCTTCAATCTCTCTCCGCAACAACAGGTGTTCCCTCATCAACCGAGATCCAAAACCTCCTTCACCCATTCAAAATCTCTCAACCATTTGCCAAATCCAACCTTCAAGACCTCTCCCACTGCAAGACCATCGCAGCAAGACCTGTTCCACTAGAGTTCCACCTCGTAGTCGAGACCTGACAGCAGCAACCCTGGTCTGGCAATCCCACATCCAAACCCTGTATCGCCGGCTGAATCGTCCCCAGCATCACCTCCTGACGTCCCAATCCGGGACACCAACTCTGGACTGTAACCCTCTACCTCTCCTTCAACAAACTCGGTACTACATCCCTGGATGGTTCCCTGGCACCAAAGCTGCATTACATCGCGATTCTGCAACTCACTGGCCTACTAGTCTTGCGTGCATCAGACGTCTTCACAAGGCGATAGGTCTTATGAGTTTGAGAGGGGCTGTCAGCAACATCAATACAAACTCACAAGACACTCAAGACTCCCGGGTTCACCAGAACACTCGCAAGTTACTCCGTGCCGGAAAATCAGGAGAAGGCTTGCACTACTGGTTCGAACCCAACCGAGCACTTCTGGCCNGTGACCGTCCGCTTTCACCCGCACAATCGAGCGCGAGCGGCCCAACGGCAACTCAAGAGCGGCTCGGACCTCGCTCCAAGACAAAAGGCCAAAACGGTGGATTGCCCGCCAAGACAAGCAACGGTCAGAACTCCACGGCCAAGACACCGGTGCGGAGCCGCGAAGCGTCTCCGTACTCAGCAGCTGCATTCGCAGCAGCAAGGCGGCTCAGGCTGCACCACTCCTACAAGCCACCATAGCAGTCGGCTCTAGGCTAGGGTAGGCTTAGTACTTAAGACCTTGTTGTATGTTTGTATCTCTTAACCAAAGTTCATTCTATGGTTCCTTCTCTCAGTGTTGCCCGCCTTCGGGCTGTGGCACATCTCCTCATCGTTGCTCGCTACGCTCTTGCCTCGTCAGTGTTGAGCCCGAACCTGCATGTTCTGTGGCCACACTCTTCATCCATCACTCATCAGTTATCGCTCGTTCGTCTCCACTCACTCGCGACCCGTCCTCAGTGGTTGTGGCTTGCCCCACTGGCAGCCCACACTGTGGCACTGCGGTCACCATCATTGTTCAAGCTCTAGTTGCAAGGCCCGGGCTGTGCCCTGCCTCCACGCCGTCCTTATCTTCT
>SZWC01007670.1:112738-125327 GCA_023375785.1 Penium margaritaceum | reverse complement strand
ACAGGGCAGGAGCTCCAGCAGCATGTGCAGGCCGATGCTTCATGGTGTCACAATCTGATGAATGTGGAGAAAGACCTGTAAAGAAGATTGCTTCATACGGAATCACGTACCAGTATCTGGAACCTGAATATGGCCACTGCGATGATTGAAAAACTCCCTACCATCCATCCATATGTGTCGGTAAAGGCATGAACTACATGAATGGTTTGTATTAGCAATCCTAAATTTGCATTTCAATAAGTGGATTGAGTTTAATCATGTTTTTTCTCTGAGATGAGTGGATCCATATCACAGGTATGCTGAAATCTTCAGCGTTAATTTAATCTTTTTTGCTTGAATATTACATCATAATCATCTAGAAGATGATCAACAACCTTTTTTTTGCAATGCAAATTCCTGCACACAAGAAGTGGGCAACAGAAAGTAGATACACACCTTGAGGCAACGCCTCCCCTTCTCCCATTGTACAAAGGATTTCTAATTCACATGAAGTTTATTGTTGCCAAGTTCTGGAAAAATTGCACAGTACATGAAGCAGCTTTCATCACAAAACACTGAGGATGTATCAGAGGCTCTCTTATGTGATGAGGAGGTGATTTCAAGATGCAAGGGAGCCAGGCCATGGATTGCCTCAAGATTGGCTATTAAATGGAGCAGGACCTCTTAGTCCTGGCTGGGGGCGGCTGCCACAAAAAATGTCCAATGTCCATTGCACGCAAAAAAAGTATATATATATATCCACTTCTTCCAGGATCTCTGCAATGCATTCCAGGAGTTGCTTCTCGGGGTTTGCAGGCAATGGTGGAGGCAAATTCTGGGTTGGAGGAGGCATTTCCACAGCTGTAGAGGCTTGCGGTAGTCCAGGGAGAGCACATTGGAAACTGGTGGCTGATGCATCCCGATCCATCACAGACCAAATAAACATGGCGCCGCGGGACTGGAGGGTGGTGTATTGGTTCCTGTTGGAGTTTAAAATCACACAAATGAATCATAACATGGTGTTTTCAGGTAGCAGTAGCAGGAAAGGCCAAATAAAAAGAGAACAACGATGGATGGATGAATGGCACAACAAGAGGTGGCTAATGGGTGCTTGGCAATTTGTGAGGAGATCTTGGGAGCTGTGGAACAGAGCCAGGGAGGATTGGGGGACATTGCAGTGGCCCTCAATACGTGATTGATGATGAGGGGGAGGGGGGGGGGAGAGAGAGAGAGAGAGAGAGAGAGAGAGAGAAAGAGAGAGAGAGAGAGAGAGAGGGGGGGGGGGAGAGAGAGAGAGAGAGAGAGAGAGAGAGAAAGAGAGAGAGAGAGAGAGAGAGAGAGAGAGAGAGAGAGAGAGAAAGAGAGAGAAAGAGAAGAGTGCATGATGCGCTGGCTAGAGGATGGAGTGCGAATATTGGAAGGAAGTGTTTTGGCACAGCAAGAGGACATGGAGATAGGGGTGGAGGTGGAGCAGACTGATACCCCAAATTTTGCCGCGCCTCTAATTTCCTCCGCGCAGACCTGATTCTGTGTGATCCGCGGATCATGCACTTCTTATCACTACCACGGTTCTACTTAGATGTGTAGCGGAATCACAGGGCACCAACCCCTAGCTATTGGCAATGCCGCGGACCGCAGGTCTCAATCTCTGCGCACAAACCTCACCGATGAATGACACTCCGCGGTCCACTCCTTGCCACACGTGAGCCGCCACCGCGTGGATTCCACCTCCTCTCCGCGGAACCCTTGTTCCGCGGACGTGTGCAAGTGAAGGCATCGCCGACAGTTCACTTCACTCGGACTTTTGGCTCTCCACGCACGCAATTCCGCAGTCCGCGGACAGGAATCCAAGAGCTATGGGAGGCACGGGGGCAGTGGGATAGCGAACACCGGGAGCGGTTGAATGTCTTAGATGAATTTGGTAGAGTACATGAATGCGGAGTATTGCTCAGGGAGGCATGCAAGACTGAGTTGTCTCGTGCTAGTGTCTTCTATGTCTTATATACTTGGGACTCCGCACGGTGTGACTACACACCGTCGATCTCATCCCTGACAAGCTATCTCCCTTCCTTCCTACTTGGACTCCTCGCGGTGCGGCTACGCCCCGCGGGTCTCGTCCTCAAACACAACATGTCCTTTACTAACCATCTTCCTCATCCGCGGCTCGTGCCCGCGGTCTTCGTATTCTTCCTTGAATCTTTGTCTTCCGCGGTGCGTCTCCAGAGGTTCCTCCGTGATTGATGCTTGTTCACTCATGTTGATTGGGTGCTTCTCCCCTGATTGCGCGGTTCCTCCGCTGTCTTGCCTGCGCCTTGACAGCAATCACGAGTTTTACCGCGGCTCGTCCTTGTTCTCTTTGTACCGCGGATTTCTCATTATTGCCTCCCGCCTTTTTCTCCTCCACTTCATGCCCTTAGCTGTAGAGAAACCGCTGCAGACGCCCTGCCCCTAGGTTCCGCGCTACCCTTCGCTCAACCGCATCCGCGGGAGCCAGCGTTCTGTGCACGGATCTTAGCCTGCCCAGGCCCTCTCCGCGGATGGGTCTTCCCCGCGGAGCTGCGGCTGAAGTGTGCCTGACACAGACAGACCAAATAATGTTGATGAACAGATAGATGCGACGGGATCAACTGGAATTACCAATATTCAATGAGTACCGGGGAAGTTACAGGCTCTCAAAGTTAGGGTGTGCAAGGCCGCTCGAGGACCTAGCAAAAAATGGCATCCGGTGGAAGCATCCACCGGATGTAAGTAATGAGTTAAATCCAAGGAAAAGATCTGCTGAATGATCACTGAATCATTTGGCGGATATTTTTTTCACATAGAGTACTTTTATCGTTGTAGGGAGACTTAGAAAACTTCTCCGCTCAGAGTCTGGGAATCAGCGGGACACTTTATTACTTAGGGGCTCAGTAAAAGTACACCCCACACATCGGTCAGGTTCGTGGTCAGGTTTTGAACCTCGTCAATCCCCATCGCTAAACTCGATAATCAACCTGTCAGATCTTACCCCAAATGTGCAGGGAGTACCGTAACAATGTGAAGGGAAATCTGTGCCTCCAGATGGGTTCTTGATGTGCAAAGGTGCCTCAGCTTGCAGACACCATTTGTGCCGTTAACAGAGTGGTTGGATTGGCGTGCCATGCCTTGGTGGAAGTAGCAAGAGCTAAAATAAATTGAATCGCAAATGGTTCAGTGCATTGGAAAGCTTAATCATAGCACTATAACACGCAAGATCATGTCCACAAAACACCACCATGCACTTTGTAAAAGTGAATTCATCACAACTCTGCCTGAACTCTGCTCACATAGCACGAGGCAACAAAAAAGCTCATCCTTAGGCTCAGAACACACTCAAAACCTAGCTGTGAACCCAAAAGACCTGTCAGGCCATGTTGGAACTCACTCCAAGTTTTCTAGCAAAGGGCTATGGGCCCACATCACTGGCCATTCCTCACATTTTTCACGGATTTTGTGGTGGAAGGGACAATTGTTATGGACAATACTGTTGTCAGACAATGAGATAACAAATTAAGAGATGCTCAATGACACAGGAGATGGAGATGCAACCCATCCTGAAGTATACTGTCAGTGTTGAAACATTTCCCCAGTGCATGCCCAGGACAGTGACAAAACCACCAAAGCTTCTACAGGCGTGAATAAGGATCCAGATCCACTTCTAGCTATTTCATGCAAACCAAGAAGTTGAACTGGACGCGTATCAATTTCATTTGCTCACTTCCATTGAGATTTGAGGATGTTATGGATGTTTGAAGTTTGGCAAGGAGACTTGGCCGTTTTCAGTAGTACATATTGTTAATGGAGCACTTGGCCAAATTGTGGCTCCGGATTGCGCTGAGCTGCACCACATAGCTGTCCATATGCTGGCACCAGCACTGCAGAGACTGTTTTTGCTCATACATCAACTTGTGTAGCCTGCATCATGTATGACCAATTGCCTCACTCGTGAAACTGTGAATCAACAAGTGAACAAAATAGTGAACATGGAGTGTTTGCACAAACTACTAAATATCACACAGAGCCCATTGTAGTTTTCTTTCTATACGAGGAATGTGCTTTTGGGCTTTGCTGACATGGATTCATGTAGATGTTTTGTGATTTTTTTGTGTGTACAAGAATACAGTTGTTGATTACTGATCGACAAGTGTGTGAATTTGAGGCGATTAACCATAACTTGCCTGCACGTTCTTCCCTCAGGCATGTCTACCCCCTCCTGCGATTCCATGAAGATATCCATCTGCCAGTTTTTGGTGATTAATCGTAACTCTGCTACGCAATAGATACCAGATCTAGCTTCATAGAAGCGTCCCACTGCTCTCAGCACTGGCCTTGCAAGTGCCCCTTACATGGTTCTCGGATCCGCTATGACTATCATCATGCACAACTGCCTCTAACTGCACTGTGGCAATTTCTGCTGACGCCGGCTGCTGGTCTTGCTGCCAATCCTCCATGGTTTCACTCTCATGATTGGTCTCTTCTGATTTTTGTTGGCCTGAGGGTGAATGTGCACCCTGGAAGGTCCCTAGTAGGGGCTGGTTCACACCACCAACTTTTTTTGGAGAGACTGAAACTGTGGAGGCAACTGGTTCCAAGGATGGCAGAAAACTGGTCAAAGAGTGTGGCAATGGTTTTGGCCTCAATTGACTGGGAAGAAATCTTGATCAAGGCTCAAAAGCTGAAGCATTTTATAGTCACTTATCTAAGCTTTCCAGAACACCAAAGCATGCCAGATTTGAAGCTTCCTAGCAGATTCTATAGCTTCTAGAGTGGCCCTTGATAGGCTGCCCTTTTTCCCACCTAGGAAGGCATCCCTTCCTTCCTCTAGAAGCTTCTTCCCCTTCCTAGATTCCTCAGCTTGCTTCTAGTAGGAGGGAAGGTATCCAGAAGAATAAGATACCTCTAGATGCCTTGTAGAACAAGTCACCCCTTCTAGAAGGTGTGGCACCTTCCTGGACCCTCACTTAGCCGTCTAGAAATTCAAGGAGGAATTCTAGAGGTTGAGCTAGCTTCCTAGCATCTGCTTTCCACCTCCCTTGAGGCAGGGCAGAAATTCATCTTGTGGGACTTGAACCCGGGTCCCTGTCTCTAGATGTGGATACCATTAACCACTAAGCCACTAAGGCTTGTCTTTTTGGTGTTCCTTTTTGGAGTCACTCCTGCCATGGTGAGGAGCATATCTCCAACAATCTCCCCCTTGCGCATCACCCATGGCAGTTGTCCATGTTCAGCCTGCAACTCAAGAAGCTTGCAAAAGCCCAAGCTCCATGCAAGTAGCATCATGCATGTCCTTGGGTTGCACCTTTGTCATGGCATCAGCAAGCATGTGCTTTGTACCGCAGTGCACAAGCAGCACATCACCCTTTGCAATGAGGTCTCATGCAAAGTAATGCCGGATCTCTATGTGCTTGGTCCTCCGGTGAAGCACAGGGTTCTTTGTCAGGCTGATGGTGCTCATGTTGTCAACGTGTAGCACTGTTGGCTTCTTTTACGGCACCCCAATCTCCTTGAGCAATCTCCGCAGCCATAGCACCTCCTTTGCGGCTTCCGCGAGCGCAGTATACTATGCCTCTGTGCTGGATAGCGGCACACAATCCTACTTCCGGCTTGCCCAAGACACCGCTCTTTGTCCTTCTTTGCACACGGCTGCTCATGCGGGGCTGTTGAGGTGGTTGCTGTTGTTGTTGTCCCCTTCCGTCGCCATCCTCTCCAAGCACTTACTCCCCCTCTCTTGGAGACCTCGGAGACATCGGTCGACTCTCCGCCTCCACATCCATCTCCGGTGCTGCGCATTCCTCATCCGAGCTGGCCGGAATAAAGTCTGTACCTCGCCCATCCCTCAGATGATTCTCTTTGGCTGGTGCTACTACAAGGACGTCACCCTCATTCACGTCCTCCAGCGTCTCCCCCTCAAGAAGTGGCAGCCAATGCCCCCTCTTGGAGAGACCTGCCTCCTCATTCGTCCAACCGCTTTTCTCGTCGAACGTGACGTCGCGACTTTGCACGATCTGGTGCTTCCTTGGGTCAAAGAGACGGTACGCCTTGCTTCCGTTCTCTTACCTGACAAAAATACACCAGCGGGTTCGTGGTTCTAGCTTGCTCCGCCCTTCACGTAACTGCACAGCCGCATGTGCAACACAACCAAACGTGCGGAGTTGACCCACTGCCGGCTTCCTCCCGCTCCACACCTCTTGTGGCGTCTTCCACGCCTTGCCCTCCTTGTTCTTCAATGGCTTGGTTGGTGTAAGGTTCATTGTGTATGTTGCTGCCGGGCCGCCTCCACCCAATACCGTTGTGCAAGGCCGGCGTCGCTTAACATGGATCGCACCATGTTAAGGATTGTGCGATTCGCTCTCTCTGTGATCCCATTCTTTTGCGGGGAGTACGGAGATGTTTTTTGCCACTCAAACCCCTTTCTCTTCATCCACCCAAGGTAGCATGCATATTCACTACCGTTTTCACTCCGAAACACCTTCACCTTCAACTCTGTCTGCTGCTCCACATCTGCCACAAACTCTTGCATGCATGCAAGGACTTCGCTCTTCCACTTCATGAGGTGGAGGTATAGTTTGCGGCTGTGGTCGTCAATGAATGTGAGGAAGTAGCAAGCTCCACCGATGGAGTTCTCAAGTGGTCTACACACATTTGTGTGTACCACTGCCAACTTTGTTGATGCACGCGTCCCCTTGGCCATAAACGGCTGCCGCGTTGATTTACCGATGACGCATGGCTCACACACGGTCTCCTTGGCTCCATCAAGTGCACTGATTTGGAGACCCCGCACCACCTCTCTCTTTGCCATCTCCTTCACCATCGATAGAAAAACATGGCAAATTTGGTGGTGCCACAAGTCCAAGTCTCCTTTATCCTTCGTTGCAAGATTGGCGGCGTTGGACCCCGCCCGGGTGCCGTGGATCTTTGCACGTAGCAAGTACAATTCGTCCTCCCTCTTGGCACGTGCAATCACCTCGCCTTTTCCTTTCTTGCAGATGATGGCCTCCTTCTTTGTGAAGAGCAACTCAAGTCTCTTTTTGGTAAGGCGGCTGACAGAGAGCAGGTTTGCCCCAAAATTGGGCATGTGGAGCACGTCGTGGAGTGTGCTCGTGGCAGATTTGCAATCCACAATTAACTCAATACGGACATTATCCTCGCCGGCGGCCACCTCTATTTTGTCATTGGCCATTGGCATGCGTCTCTCCGAGGCGCAGTAGGTGACAAATGCCGCCCTATTGCATTGGGTGTGGCGGCTTGATCCGGAGTCAATGACGACAACTTCCGGATCCTTCAAGTTGGTGGAGTTGTACGCCATGAGGGCCTGCTCGTCTTTCTTCCCGCCCCGCTGCAATCGGACTGGCTTCTTCTTGGGGGAGTTGCGTGCATAGTGGCCCTCCTTGTCGCAGTTGAAGCACTCCCCCTTCTTGTCACCCTTCTTGTTGCCCTTCCACTTGTTGCCTCGGCCTCCCTTGTGAGGATGAACTGTGTACGCAGAACTTGATGCCGCTACACTCTCTCGACCGCCACGTCGCATCCAATCGTTGCACACGTACTCAGCAACCTTTGGGTACATCAGCTCATCGGAAGGCCAACCACCAAGGACTGTGATCATGGGACTCCAACTGTCTGACAAGGCTAAAACGAGGATCATAGCTTGCAACTAAGAGTCAACCTCCCAACCAGTGGCCACACACTCCGGTATGAGTGACTTAATCTACTATGTGATCTCCATGATGTTGTCACCTTCGTTGGCTTGGAGGGTGACAAGTCGTTTGAACATGAAGAGCTGATTGGCAAGGTTGCTTGATTGGTAGATGGAGCAGAGTTTTGACCATGCGATACGGCCAGGTGCATCCCTGGATGTGCACAAGTTGTGGTGGGCATAACGCGGACACAAGGAGTTCCAGCGCCTTTTTGTTGTGCTTCCTGTATGCCTCCTTCACCTCAGCCGTTGCAGTCTCCGGCGCAGCAGTCTCATCACTGTTCACAAGCTCAAGCAGTCCCTTGCCGTCAAGGAAGACCTTGAATTGCCACCTCCACAAGGAAAAACCTGTCCCATCAAACTTAAGAACAGTGTGGCTGCTCTCTTTCTCGCTGGCGGTCATTTCTTGATCTAGGAAGCGTGAACACAAGCTCACTTGGGATCTCTTAAAGGCGTGGGCCCATAACCCTTTGTTAGCCTGAGGGTAAGTGTGCACCCTGGAAGGTCCCTAGCAGTGGCTGGTGTACACCACCAACTGTTTTTGGAGAGACTGAAACTATGGAGGCAACTGGTTCCAAGGATGGCAGAAAACTGGTGAGAGAATGTGACAATAGTTTTGGCCTCAATTGGCTGAGAATAAACTCTTGATCAAGGGTCACAAGCAGTGGGATTTTATAGCCACTGATATAAGCTTTCTAGAACACCAAAGCATGTCAGATTTGAAGCTTCCTAGCAGATTCTATAGCTTCAAGAGTGGCCCTTGGTAGGCTGTCCTTTTTCCCACCTAGGAAGGCATCCCTTCCTTCCTCTAGAAGCTTACGCCCCTTCCTAGATTCCTTAGCTTGCTTCTAGTAGGAGGGAAGGTATCCAAAAGACCAACATACCTCTAGATGCCTTGTAGGACAAGTCACCCCTTTTAGAATGTGTGGCACCTTCCTGGACCCTCACTTAGCCTTCTAGAAACTCAAGAAGGAATCCAAGAGGTTGAGCTAGCTTCCTGGCATCTATTTTCCACCTCCCTTGAGGTAAGGCAGAAGTTCATCTTGTGAGACTTGAACCTGGGCCCCTGGCTCTAGAGGTGGAGACCATTAGCCACTAAGCCACTAAGGCTTGTCTTTTTGGTGTTCCTTTTTGGAGTCACTCCTGCCATGGTGAGGAGCATCTCTCCAACATTTTGGTTGCTGAATTCTGTGCCCAGGTGGCAGCGGCGTCTGCCTCGCCGTACTCCAAAGATGCACTATCAACGTCAGCTTCTGCCAGCTCCTCCTCATAGGTGAGAACCTTGAACCACTCCCCGTGGTTTGGAGAGTCCACCACGCCAATGTCATTGTTGCGCCTTACACCGGACAAGCCGCCTAAAGTCGCCCGCTACTGCTGTTGCAGGTCTACTGCTTGTCAATTTGACATTGCGGCTGCGGAAGAGCTCTTCCCTTTGTACATTGAAGAGCCGGTTCACCTTCTGTGTGCTCTCATAGTTGGAAGATGCATGGCTTCGTGCACATGTCCAGTTTTCTAGCACACCATTGTTCCATCTGCACCATCACTTGCAACTTGCACCAGAAGACTTTCCGATGTGCCACACTAACCTTGTACCCACCCCATGCCTCCGGCAGTATCTTCTAGCTGCTCTTCTCCTTAAAAACTGCCGTCAGGGTGAAGTTGATGATGTAGCTTGCCATGCGCACCACTTCTCCCCGAAGTTTCCGCTGCAATCTCATGCCCACAAGCAAAGTCCGCGCTACATTCAGGTCGTCTAGTTTATGCAAACCACCACAACATTAGACTATGGAAAGCACATTTTTTTGTGCTCCCACTTGATTCCCTAGTGCTTTAACCGCATACTGCAGCCCATGTACTCTTCGCCGTTGTTGCTACGCTGCACTCTCACCTTGTGGCCAGTCTGCCTCTGCACCACGGCAAAGTGCTCCTTGAGCCAGTCCACAACCTCGCCTTTCCACTTCATGTCGTACATGTCAGTCTTTCTACTTCACTCATGGATGTAGGCGATGAAGTATTGCACACGACCCCTTGACGGAATTATGAACGCTTCATACATGTCACTGTACACAACCTCCAGCAGGTCTCAAGTGCGACTTGTATTCTTGTTGAACGGCTTGTGCCTTGCCTTGCCCAAAATGCAAGGCACGAATGTTTTGTGTGCTGATGCATCTATTGCCATGTCTGCTGCACCGGCAATGTCAAGGTCACTGGCCATGTTGCACTTCGCCATCGCCTTCATAACTGCAAACAACAAATGCTCTTGCCATTGATGTCAGAGCTCCAGATCAGCACTCCCACCTTTGGAAAAATTAGCAGCGTATTCGTGCAAACATGTTGCATCTCCAGCTGTGAGGATCAGCTTGGTCTCCACAATGTACGGCCTGCCCTCACGCTTTGCCTGCAACACAACTTCACTGATGTCGTGCATGCACACCACTGCGCCTTTCTTCTAGAAGAGCACTTCATACCCCTTGATCATGAAACAATAGACTGGCCGGGGACATGCTGCACATCACGGATGACACAAAAAACCTTCTTAATATTAATATCTACCGCCATGTCGACGTCTCCTTGGCCAGCCGCCAACTCAATATTGTCATTGACAACCACCATCGACTTGGCGGACTTGGTGTAGCAGACAAATCCCACCTTCTCGACTTGAGTGTGGTCCTTGATGCCGGAATCTAGGCACTGCCTGTTGGTCCCCTTGAGGTTGTAGTTCTTGGTACGGTTGAGGAGCGCATTCTTACCTATGGAATTCTTGCCGCCGGCCTTTACCTCCTCAGGGAACTCGTAGGCCCAGTGGCCCTCCTAGCTGCAATTGCGACACGCACCCTTCCTGGTGCCGTTCTTGTCATTGCCCTTATCACCGCTTCCCTTGCCACAGTTGCTGCCATCACGTGTTACCAGGGTTGATGAAGAAGCCGAGGCCTTGCCAATGTTGCGATGTTGTGCCTCATTGTGGATGTACTCAGCAACTGCGCAATAGGTGAGCTTTTCCTCTGCCCAACCTCAACGGATGGTGATGAGAGGGCTCCAACTGCTAGTTAGAGCCATGAGGAGGGCTGTTGCCTGCAGTTGCAAGTTGCCCTTCATCCCCACATAAATGCACGATGGGGCGAGGGCCTCAGTCTGATGCATTGCAGCAAAGATTACCTCTGCCTCCTCGATCCTCATGATTAGAAGTTGCTTCATCACAAAGATCCTGGTTGCGAGCGTCATTGTTTGGTTGATTATACCAAACCAAATCCATGCCTCAGCTGCCAAGGTAGCCCCACTTAGTTTTGACAGTAGAATACAAAAGTAGCATGAGTGCCTCAGTGTTTCTCTTTGCACAGGCCTGCTTCTCCTTGTTTGTTGCCTTTGGCTCATTGAGTACCTCCATGCCCTTCATCAGGTTGAGAAGCCCCTGTTGTGCTAGGTGGATCTCATAGTGTCACCTCCACAGCCAAAAACCAGGGCTACCCATGAACTTGAGGATCAACTATGACTCTGTCTTCTGTGCCATGTTGCACTTCTGTTACCCCAGTTGTAAGACATTGACAATGACGTCGTTCGAGATGCTCCTCCCATCCGTTGCGGAAGCCGTGAACATCTTGGACCATGCAGGATCGTGGGCCCAAAACCATTCGCTGGAAATTCGGTTCCAACGTTGTCTGACCATGATGTGAGGTTCAAGGTTTGTTTTGGCAACAATCTAAGAATAGGCATGTGGTTTCTGGTTTCTGCACGCTTTATGAGCAGACTTCTGACAGCATTCAGAAACGTCCCAAAAATGAGGTGGTGGCGATCAACTTTGGTTGGTTTTTTGTTAATAGACATATCTGAGAAGTTATAGGGATACTCATAAGTTTTCCAATGCATGAAAGAATGCACGATTTGGCCAAGCGTAGCCTACGCTACATGCTCCAACATGCCTCATTGTGCATTGCAGCTCAGCATTATCTCAGCGTGAGGGCAGCTCAACGGAGTGCCCTCAAGCACCAATACTTACTCCAAAGCACCTTTTCCAAGGTGATAAACATCCAATAACCTTCTATGCCACCTTTGGTGCCCTTCAGAGGTGCCTCGATTTGATAAGTACCAAACCTGCTGCTTGGGTTTGACGGGTTTTGAAACTTGTCCGCGGACCTCCAGTCAGAAGTTTGATTTAGTCCTTACATAACAAATGTTTATGACTGAGTCATGAGTCTGAAACCCAGATTTTGATGCGGCGCTCAGCTTGCTTCTTCTTTTCCATTTCTGGTTGCTGTTGACTGTCGGCTCTCTCGTGTTTAAGTTGGCATGTATTGGGCACATGTACAACATTCTTTCTTTCCCAGGTTGTCCCACACTACTGAACGATTTGATGTTTTCTTTCCCTGTCTAACAGGCTCTACAGAAACTGAAACAGGAGCTGAGTGGCAGGTTCCAGATGTCTAACATCGGGGAGCTGGAGTACTACCTCGGGGTGAGCATCACGTGGAACCGGAGGGCACACACGTTTGAGCTGGGGCAGACAAAGTAGCCGGGGTGCTGAGGCGGTACCGCATGGAGGACTGCAAACCTGTTGGCAGTCCGGTCTCCACATCCCGTGACCTGAGGGCGGAAATGGTATAATGAACAAAAGAAGAGAGGGAGGACGTGGCAGGCGTGCCGTATGAGTCTACGGTGGACAGCCTCATGTACACCATGGTGGCAACTCAATCCGACCTGGCCTATGCGGTAGGCCAAGTTAGCAGGTACTTGGCCGATCCCCAGCCTTTACATAAGAAGGGGGTCAAGCACATCCTCCTTAACCTGCAGGCGATGCGGCACGCATGGTGATGGCGAGTGGAGGAGCGGCCCCTTGCGTTTGATCTGCTCCATGGATGCAGACTACGCCGATGACATGGACGGGAAGAAGTCCACTTCTGGCTG
>SZWC01007670.1:70735-84344 GCA_023375785.1 Penium margaritaceum | reverse complement strand
TGTATGTGTGTGTGTGTGTGTGTGTGTGTGTGTGTGTGTGTGTGTGTGTGTGTGTGTGTGTTGGCACTTTTGGGATGGCCACTCCATATCACCTCACCAGCTCGCCAATTGGTGCATCCACTGACCGCCAATTGGCACATCCTCCTCATGCATGGAGAAATGTCTAAGAAACTTCCCATGTGCAGGAAAGTAAAAAATCCTTCCTGCGCACATCAAGGCTCGATCGCATGACCCGTTGTTCCTAAGTCCAACATGTTATCCGATGTGCTACACTTCTGGTGTCTCGCTTTGACTTGCACCATGAACAACGTTTGGGGGACTTACTCCAAGGGGGCAGTGCATGCCCAACCTGTCCATGAATCCATAGCAGTGGCCATGGGGCATAAAAGAAAAACAGGACGGGGGAGGAAGTGAAGGGGGGGGGGGGGGGTTGTATGTGGTAAGTATATAAGAGCTTCAAGGACATACACATACTCCACGTTCCTTAAAAGGCACCTTCCAAGAAATCACATTACTTCACCAGCACCCCCAATACACTCACCACACACAACCCTCCCCCCCAAATTCACTTGCTCATATGAATCAAAGCATTGTACACTAGTGTACATTTAGCACCCACCTCCACATACACTCCTCCCATACACTCACCACATACAACTCCCCCCCCCTCCCCCCACATTCACTTGTACATCTAAATCACAGAATTATGTACTAGTGTACATTTAGCACCTACCACCCCATACAGTCCCCTCATACACTCACCATAGATGACCCCCCTCCCAACCCTCCCCATTTACATGCACATGTGAATCACAGCATTATACACTAGTGTACACTTAGCACCCATCTCCATATTCACTCCCCCCATACACTCACCACATACAACCCTCTCCCCCCCCCCCCCTTACATTCACTTACACATAAGAATCACAGTATTATACACTAGTGTACATTTAGCACCCATCACCACATACAGTCCCCCCATACACTCACCACATACAACTCCCCCCCCCTCCCCCCACATTCACTTGTACATCTAAATCACAGAATTATGTACTAGTGTACATTTAGCACCTACCACCCCATACAGTCCCCTCATACACTCACCATAGATGACCCCCCTCCCAACCCTCCCCATTTACATGCACATGTGAATCACAGCATTATACACTAGTGTACACTTAGCACCCATCTCCATATTCACTCCCCCCATACACTCACCACGTACAACCCCACTCTCCCCCCACATTTACCTGCACATTTGAATTACACCATTATATACTAGTGTACATTTAGGACCCATCACCACATACAGTCCCCCCATACACTCACCACATACAACATCCTCCCTCCCTTCATTCCCCCCCCCCCCCCCCCCCCCACACTCACTTGCACATATGAATCATAGTACTATACACTAGTGTACACTTGGTACCTTTCTCCACATACAATCCCCCCATACACTCACCACATACAACCTACCCCCCTCCCCCCTATCCACTTACACATCTGAATCACAACATTATGCACTAATGTAAATTTATCACCCATGTCCCCATACACTCCCCCCATACACTCACCATATAGAACCCCCTCCTCCCAACGTTAACTTGCACATGTGAAGAAAAACATTATATACCAGTGTATATGTAGCACCCATATCCACATACACTCCTCCCACACACTCACCGCATAGGAACACTCCATGTCAGAAACTTCATGTAACCTTCATACATCATCATACTGAACTATACACCCATATGATGGTGTACAAAATGACCCTGATTAACCATACCTACATTGCCAAGAGATTCCACTCACATGACTCCTGAGGGTAAAAAGGGCCTGAAAATGGTCAACCCAGTAGATTTGGGGGAGCCCATGGATTAGAATCAATACTTGCGTATCATTTGCTTTCTCGTGTATCTGGCCACAACCACTCACCTTGAAATCACATTTTTGGTAAACCTCCTTGCTTAGTTATCACAGATCCATCTTGCACATCACATGGAGGAAGAATTGTGCATCTTGCACCATGAGCACCTAACAACGGCTTGGTTTTGAGCGTGCATCTGTCCATGGTAGTGCCAGGGTTCATGGACAGTGACTCGGCATGGAGTGCAGGTGACAAGAGCCAGACAGGTCGCACGTTTTTGTGTGGGATCACAGGAATTTCTTCGCAGAAGCTTGTCCTGCTCATAACACAAAAAAGGCAGAGTATGTGGCTCTAGAGGATTATGCCCGTCATGGCATCTGGCTTCATTGGTTGTTTTTTGAGTTGCATCAACATGTCAATTGCATTGTGTTGCACTGTGACAACCAGAATTCTACTAGATATCTGAAAATAATGGTATGTTTCATGCACATATAGAGAATTTTTCATTACATTACCATGTTTTTCTTCAATTTGTTTAGCAAATTTAGGTGAAAACTGTGCGATTTGGCAGAAATTTCTAGCAGGGAGAAATTCTAACCAAGGCATTGGGGTGTAAGTTGCTCAAAGAGGCCACGTATTCTGTGGTTCTGAGTGTGTTTCTGGGATGAGGGTGCTTGGGGTGTACGTTGAACACACGTGCATGTTCCACTCATGTCTGCTCGTATGTGGACGCGACTGCCACGAGCTTATGGGGGATTTCTTAAGTTTGTCTATTCATACTCTCCTTGATGGTAGTAGGGTGCCCGATCCTCCCCCCCTCCCTCCCCCTCCCCCGGCAGCTGTCCATATCGTTGCAGGTTGCTGATGAGATTGAGAGCAGACTTCTTGTGAGTGCCTGGCAAGTATTGGGACTCGGGTCTTGCCCAACAACTTCCAGGACCTCCAACACGGCCGCAGACATAGCCTCAATCAGGATGTTTCTGAGGCCTGTCGTCGGCTCTGTGTTCCTCATTGTACCTCCTAGAAATTTCTTGGTGAATTGGCTCACGGCCTCATGGTGCATGTTCTGCATGTGCAACCTACACTGCTAGCTTCCGTGGAATGTCATGTGTTCTGTTTTATGGTTTTATCTTTTTCACTTGTAGGCTCAGAAGGCTCAGCATCCTGAAAATTCTGCACAGATATATGCTTAAAAATGTGATATGGGACTGGTGTGATGCACTGTGTAAGTTCTCTAGCTAGGTAGCAATGCAAGTTTCCACTTTCAGTTGTCAGTTGTCATCTGAAAGTCACAATTTCTGACATATCTTTCTTCATACTTGTCTTTTTGGCACTGTTCTGTCATCAGCCAACTTCCTTCCTCCAGCTGACGTACATGTGAAGCAGACCAATCAGAGGCACAAGAGATTTCCATGTATACTCCACAAGCCATATGGCATATACGGACCATAGAAGCTTTACTTCCATTCTCTCATGGATTTTGGAAACACCAGTCACCACCATACAAGTGCTGGATGAAATTGTAAACTGTTGAAACAAACTAACCTGAGTGTGTATATGCTACTGATTTTGAGCAGTTCGTAATAAGATATGAAGAACATTTTCATCACTAGGATATGAATTTCATCATAGCATCACAAATACCGATTCTCATGGGCTTTCATGTGAGATTCTCAAGCCCATGTTGGATAGACAATTGCACACTGCACACGCATGTCATTTCCAAAGCATTGCGTGCTCAACAATATGGGATACACAACATCTTTCAAATGAAAAGGCTGAAGCTTTATCCATGTCCCAGAGTTAAGTTCGTTGGCAGGGATGCTGCTGAGAAGGTCCTGCGAGAAGAGTAGTGCTGACTTATGGGGCAAAGACGGTGGCAGGGCATGCCGGGAGACCTTCAACTGATGAAGGGCGGGTTGCTCTAGACAATGTGACGAATTGGTCAAGAAGTACCAGGTGATGTTGCCTAATGCTCTAACACCATGTCAAAAAGTAGTGGATGGTGAGAGCGGGAGCGAGCAGAAGCATGCAGAAGAAACAGAGTGCACGAGAGTGCAGTGGCATGAAGGAATCAATGGGACAGAAGAGCAAGCAGGGGGAAAGACGAGAACAGGTAATGCCTGGGGCATGAAGCCAGTGCACGAGCAGAGTGTGAGGTAGAAGTAGGCACATGAGATAGAAATCAACGTTTTTTTGGAATCTATTGGCAGACATGAGTTAAGGAGCAAAGTGACAAAGCAAGGAACTGCAAGGCAGAGAGTTGACAAAGGATAAGCATGAACATAATGACATGGCAGAGACGTGGTGGAAAAGGCCGGAACAGCAAAAGGCAAACAGGACGAATGAAACCTTTTTTGGGTTCATCTTCCAGGGAATGAGCATCCTCCGTTGCCATGTCATTGCATTTATTAGTGGACAATAAATTAGAAGTAAAGGTCATGGACAAGATATTCATTGCCAAGATGGCTTAGCGAAATATATGAACCTTATTGACGGCTTGGTTTATCCAGTGGATTATCCAGTATTGACTTCTATTTTCTCACGCGCACCCACAGGCACTACTTCTTCTACATTGAGCTTTTTCATGCCCCTGTTGTCACCACCGACACCATTCTTCCTACTGCTAAATCCAACACGGACCACACCCTTCCTATCACATCTCTCCTGCCCCTTTCATGCTCTATCCTTCTCACATCCATCTCACTGACCCCCAGTAATCTCATCATCGCCTTTTTCCCTGCTGATGCGTCTTCTTCACACGATAGTTGCATCTTGAAGCTCGGCAATCTCCGCCAACGTGGCGTCTTTGAGCTCACTGACCTTTAACTTGGTCATACAATGATAAATGCAAAATGCATTTTCTGCATCAAACGGGTCCTGATTCATGAATTCATTCATTACAACGTCCGCCTCATCGTCAAGGGGTATTCCCAGATGTGGATTTTCAACTCTGTTCACACCTATGCCCCTTTTGGTTGATTCACGAACAATCAAATTGTCATCTGTGTTGCACCTCACTTTCAGTGGGAGCTGCACTAGATGGATGTCATCAACGTCTTCCAGCATGGCAAGCTTGAGGAGGAACTCTATATGGTACAACCTCCTAGCTTGAGTGACCGCTACACAAATATGTGCCGTCTCCATCGTTTGTTGTATGGGCTGCATCAACCTCCCTGCTATTGGATTGAGGAGCTCACCTTGACGCTCGTCCGTTAAGGATTCTACCCAGGTTGTGCTGATCTGTCCCTCTTTGTGGGCGGCACACCCATTGTGCCTACCTTCGTCCAGGTGTACGTCAATGATCTCCTCATCACCTCACCCTCCATCTCTATAACAGCCATTGCAAAGGCTTGTGGCTTTGTGGCATATCGGTTCAAGAACATTGGCCTCACATTTGTGTTGTTAGGCATGCAGATTGAGCAACTCCCCAGCTACCTATTCGCCTACCAAGCGTGGTAAATCTACATGTCAACTAGGTTTTTCTTCCTTGTTGATGACGTGCATTGCCCCCTTCCTTAGGTCTCCTCTCATGCCCCACGTTGTCCATTTTGCATTTCGCGTTACCAATTGGAAACAACCTTAGGGCATGCAGGCCCATGCAAAAATGAACATGAGCTCTGTGTCTGAGTGCAATTCAAGACGGCACGAATTTGGCTAAGTCTGGAACGTTGAATATAAAGAACAAGGAGAGAGTACAAATGAGCCCCTAGCGGGCTTAAGTAGGGGCGCCGGCAGCTAGCCGCACCGCGCCCCGTCACCCCCGCTGAGCCCAAACGAGTCAGCTGGGAGAACACACTGCGTACACCACGATAACAATAACGATGGTCTCCTCGAGGCACCGGAACAGCTCTCCGAGTGCCCGGGTCTCCACCACCGAGAAAATAAGAGCAGTGCCAGGAAATCTCAGAATCAACGTCCAGACATCACACAAAGCTTTCCGAACATCGGAAGTGCTAGTATAGCCACCGGGTCTCCTCGTCATACCGGTATAGTCCACCGGGTGCGTGGGTCTCAATCCACCAAGAAAACTCTCCTAGCTCCTGACAAGCCCACAGGGCTACCAGAACGCACCGACCGCGTCTCGTCGGCGCTATCGTAGGTGTTGGAGAAGTCTCGGTGCAGTCCGGAGGCCCGTCGTGTCGTCACGCCCTCCTCTACCATATACCCCGGATGTGGGTATATCGGTAAACTAGCGGTGTCGGTCGTGACGGGTGGAAGCCACACAAACCAACACTCCCCCTGGCTAACGTAGCCGTCCACGCCAAAATGAATGAACAAAGGCATGGAACGACAATGTATGGCAAGCCATAACATGCATGAGTCAACTCACACACACACACACACACACACTCATCTGTAATCCATCTAGGGTCTCCCTGGACATTGGCACAGCCCACCAAGTGTCTGGGTCTCGACCATGAGAGGAGTGATGCACACGCACACAAACCAGTGTAATGCACATACACATGTCATACACATGTCAGAGGACAAGATGGTCTCCTTGTGACACTAGCGGTACCAGAGCCCGGGTCTCGACCGCTACGAGCAATCCAACACAATAGTATCATCATCCAAACACAGGATCATGGGAGGATCTCCTCGTAACACGGGTACAATGCATCACGTGTCCGGTTCTCGACCAACAGCTCGCATGCACATGCCACACACAGTATAGCCACACACCAAGACACACGATCACATAGTCTCCTCATGACACTGGTACAACGCACCAAGTGTCCGGGTCTCGACCAACAGGGTGCTACCATGTACATGCAGCTGTGCAGGCACGTAGCATGAGCCACATGCAGGATGCTGTAGATGCTCACAACAGAGCATGGACCTCGCCATGCATCTCCCATGACGTCGCGTCAGGTTGAGGTCCACACAACACTCCCCCTGGGCAGATGAACCTGGCAGCGATGTCCTCGATGGAGATGCTGATGTCGTAGCTGAACAGATCCTGGNCACAGTATAGCCACACACCAAGACACACGATCACATGGTCTCCTCGTGACACTGGTACAACGCACCAAGTGTCCGGGTCTCGACCAACAGGGTGCTACCATGTACATGCAGCTGTGCAGGCACGTAGCATGAGCCACATGCAGGATGCTGTAGATGCTCACAACAGAGCATGGACCTCGCCATGCATCTCCCATGACGTCGCGTCAGGTTGAGGTCCACACAACACTCCCCCTGGGCAGATGAACCTGGCAGCGATGTCCTCGATGGAGATGCTGATGTCGTAGCTGAATAGATCCTGGGCAATGAGTCATGTGGTGTGTCCAACATGTAGAGATAGCTCCCCCTGTCACGTGCGAGTCGACTCCCTCCCTCAAAGACGAAGTGGTGTCTCCGGCTACAACTCCTCACGTGAATCTGCATCACCTGGGGTACACCAGTCCTTGGGTGACTGCCAAGGGTCCCAACTCACAGTCTCTCCTGCCTCCGCACTGCCGCAATGCATCTGTGTACGCAGGAGGAACGGGAACGGGCGAGCAGCACGCGTGCGTGGATGAAGTGGCGGAGCTGGCCTGCGCTACGGGATAGCACACCTTGAGACACAAGGGTGTACTGCCAGAAGAGGAGAGCTGGAGCGACGAACCGGATCACCACTCGTGGATGAAGATGACGATGGGGCAGGTGAGTCAGGTGGATGAAGGTCCGTGACGGTAGTAGTAGAAGAAGGAGGATCGATGATGGGGTCAACAGGAGCAAGGATGGCGGAAGCTGAAGGCACGCTCACCTCTCCTATAATAGTGTCCCCAACGGACGTCATACTCGGAGCTCGTACAAGATCCTCCTCGGGTATAGGTGTGCCAAATGCTGCTGGCGGAAGGCTCCTGTCAATAGCAGTGATGTTGCCCTCCTCTGAGAATCGTTCACGGGCTGCCATCATCTCCCGATGTAGCATGACTACACGCTCCTATAGATCAGCATAATCTGCCTCGGACATGTCGAGGTGGCCCATGTGGACCTGGTGTAGAATAAACTCTACCTCATTGGATGCTGCACACAGCAGACTGCACAAATCGTGAGTATAGTGCCACCTGCATCTCTGCTACAGAAGACGATGGAACTGGTGCTGTTGCATCCTCCTAGGGGTCAACCAAGCACGCAATGTGCTGAGATGCAGGAACATCAGATGCATCTGCAAGTATCGCATCCACATTACAACTCGTGTCTGTCACACGAGGAGTGAGCGGTCGCATGCCAAGAGAGAAGGAGTAGGATGAGTCGTCAGAGTCCGTGGAGCATGTAGAAATGTCGTCCGTGCACATACTGCCCTCTCAGTGTCCATGTGATCAGCAAGGTCACAATCAGGTGAACACGAAGGGGAAGAACTCAGCTCCAGCTGACGAGGTGACTCCATCTGCGTGTAGGGATCTGCACCACTGTCCTCAACTGCCGCCGTAGTGGACACAGGTGTGTAGGGCTCCGGCTCGATAATGTCCGTCAAGGTAACCAACAAGCGCAACTGGCGCTCACGCACTGTCTCGTCGGGAACGCTGGTCGCTACCACCTGCTCAATGATAGAGTAAGGACCATCATCTGACTCCGTCATGTATGTCGCTGCTCCGTCGTCGGTACGGGAACCCGGAGATTGTGGGAACATGGACGACTCCTCACGCTGAAGCTGGTCCTCATGCACCGCAGATGAGACGGTGGAGCCTGCTATGTCTGCTGCAGCATATGTCCCTGCAATGTCTCTTAGAACTGTTGCTCTCAAGAATGCCTCAACCTCCAAAAGACCAACCGGCCGACTGAGCTCATGCACTGCGACTGCTGTCGTACTGGTGTGAATCTCGTGCGCCAACACCCCCGGAGATCTGTGTGGGGCGTCCCGGTCTGCACAAGACTAGTGTGCCACCACCAGGCTGCTACTGGTCGGAGGCGCGAGTGGCATCACCAACGCACGAGGGACCTGCACTCCTCTTGATGCAACCTGCTGCTGTAAAACGTCCGGCTGCTGCCCCAGTGTAGATGTCGACCTTAATGACATGCACGTCGCAAGTACCCCAACATCCGCCGGACTGGTGTGAGTCTGCTGCACGCTCTCCCCCAAAAGTATAATTGATGCATCTCGATCCGTACGAGACTCATGTGCCACCCTTAAGCCTCCAACGGTCGGAGCCGCAAGTGGCACCGTCCAAGGACGCCGTGTCTGCGCTCCTCCTAATGTCACCTGTTGTTGTGGAAGATCTAGATCCAACCTCGACGATGAAAGGCAACTCTCCACCATGAACGCCATGTCAGGGTCAGACTCCACGCCATGTACTGTCACCGTATCATCTGAATCTGCCTGAGTTGCCGCTCTGGCAGCACGGCCCGGCGCGAGTGCGGATCCTGTCGCTACAGTCACATCAGGCAATGCGTAATGACCACACTCCCCCTCGACATGTACAATGGAGGCGGAGGAGATGGAGGAGGTATCAACACTGGCGCAAGCACGATGTGTAGAGCACTGACGCCGACGTCGCAAAGTCACTCGACTAGAATGACTGCATGAAGACATATCATCGCGAGATGGCGTCGTGGTTGCAGTAGAGTGGAGGATCGAAAGGATGGTGGCAGCCTAGGACTCGCTGGCAGATGGGGCTAAAGATACACCGTCGCATGCGGAAGGAGGAGAGGATGGAGGAGATGTGATCGAAGAGGCCGTCGACAAACGAGTAGCAGAAGCACGCTTAGTGACGACGAGGTCACAAAGCCGTTGCATCGTCTGCCGGAGGTCGTGGATCTCAGCGAATATGCTCGCCAGAGGTCCAGCTAGGGGATCTACCAACGCCGGCAGATCCGTATGCTGTGGAGGACGCAGGCTCGGATGAGGCTATAGCCAAGGTGGATGCCAGCCGGGAGGGCGCGTCCAACAGCGACGCCAACCATGACATCCATCACCACAGTAGTAGCAGGCGAACGCGCAGGACGCCTGCTCAGATGTCCGTGCACTAGTCTCGTGCGCTGGACGATGGATAGGTAGCGAGGGCACCTACTCCCGGTGGTAAACACCAAGCCATGGGAGAGAATGAGGCCAGTAGGTACTGTCACTCCTGGAGGTCACGGCGTCCGGGTCAGCAAACGTAACCAGACGGGACGAGGTGCACCACCACAGCACGCTCGGAGACTACAGTCTAACTAACTGCGGCCACTAATGCTGCTGCCACTAATAGAGCGAAGACTGCTCCAAGACGAGAAGGGGTGGCGGCTGCAGGTGTGGCCGCTGCTCCAAGCGGTAGACGACCCAGCCCTTGGAGATGGTAAGACTAGAATCCGTCGTCAATCCTACGGGGTGAAGTGCGTGCACCAATCCACGGGCCCAAGGAAAACGCCGGTCCAAGACGCGTCTCAAAGCAAAGATCGCCGCCGACGACAGTCCGCTGTCGGCGGAGAAGTCAAAACTGCAAGCTCTCGCGCAGCCGCTGCACTATGTAGTCGTCGACACTCCACCGCCTGATGCTGCTATTGCGGGTATGAGAGTTGCTGCTGTTGTGGCGGTAGTAGTTGGACGACTATCCTTTTTTTCGTTATTCTCTAGCCCTCAAGTCCCCTCTTATGTTCCTTTTTCTTCTCTTTTTTGCCCTCACCCTCCACCCCCTTTTTTTCTTTTTCCCTCACCCTCCACCCCTTTTTTTCTAGTTCTCCCCTCTACTCGTCTTAAGCCCTCGCCTTTCTTTTTTCTCTTTTTTTTCACTTGCTTTCAGGCATACCCCTTTTCGTATTTTTTGTTACTCGCCCCCTCCCCTTTTCTCGATTGCCCGTAAGGTGGGAAAACGGAGAAAACAAGGAGAGGAAGGGAGGGGGTGTCCAGCTTGTCCGGCCCTCCCTCTCGTGCACGCTTGCTTGCACGCTCACTGAGCGAGCGAGTGAGCGAGTGGTTGTGGGGGGGAGGAGGGAGCAAGGGGGGAGAGGGGGGTCCTGGCCGCCTCTCTGACCCGACCCCTTCGTCGGTCAGCCGACGGGGCCGACGGGGCCGAGGGGGCCCACGGGGCCGACGGGCCCCCTCCGAAGGGCCCCTCGGAAGGGCACGGCAGGGCCCTCCGAGGGCCTCGTTGAGAAGGGGAAGAAAAAAGAGGGGGGGGGGTGCGAACGGGGCCGACAGGCCCCCTCAGAGCCCCCCCCCTCAGAGGAGGGCTGCGAGGCCCTCCTCGCAGTGGCAGCAACAGCTGTAGTAGCAGGTGCAGCTACTGCGGTTGCTGTTGCTACTGCGGCTGCTGTTGCTACTTCTGCTGCTGCCACTACTACTTCTGCTGCTGCTGCTGCTGCTAACTGGTGCCGCCGCGGCTGCTGCTGCACGATACTACTGCTACCGTCTTTGCTGCACGCTGCTGCTGCAACCACCGCTGTTGCAGTAGCTGCTACTGCTGCTGCTATATGCTATAACTGCTGACGCTGCTGCTGCAGCTGCTTTCGCCGCTACTGCTGCTGCTGTTGCACGCTGTTGCTGCTGCTGCTACTGCTGCATTAAGCTACTGCTATTGCCGACGCTACTGCACACTGCTGCTGCTGCCGCCGCTGCTGCTGCCGTCGCTGCTACTGTCGCCGCTGCTGTAGTGGTTGCTGCTCCTGTTGCTTTTGATGTTGCCGCTGCAGTCGCTATTGCTCTTTTCTCACGGCTTAGCGCCCCTATGGCACCACTTGTAGTCGTTTCGAGCTCCATCACGCTGTTGCTGGCGTGGCACCACGTGGCGCATTCTCTTTGCATTCCGCCCACTGCTGTTGCTTCTGCTGCTCACACGCCCCCCTGTGCTCTGATACCAAATTGGAAATGATTTTAGGGCATGCAGCCCCATGCAAAAACGAACATGAGCTTTGTGTGTGAGTGCGATGCAAGACGGCAAAAATTTGGCTAAGTCTGGAACGCTGAATATAAAGAACAAGGAGAGAGTACAAATGAGTTCCTAGTGGGCTTAAGTAGGGACGCCAGCAGCTAGCCGCATCGGGCCCCGTCACCCCCGCTGAGCCCAAACGAGTCAACGGGGAGAACACACTGCGTACACCACGATAACAATAACGATGGTCTCCTCGAGGCGCCGGAACAGCTCTCCGAGTGCCCGGGACTCGACTACCGAGAAAATAAGAGCAGTGCCAGAAAATCTCATAATCAATGTCCAGACATCACACACAGCTTTCCGAACATCGGAAGCGCTAGTGCAACCACCGGGTCTCTTCGTGGCACCGGTATAGTCCACCGGGTACGCGGGTCTCAACCCACCGAGAAAACTCTCCTAGCTCCCGATAAGCCCACAGGGCTACCAGAACGCATCGACGGCGTCTCGTCGGCGCTGTCGTAGGTCCTGGAGAAGTCTCGGTGCAGTCCGGAGGCCCGTCGTGTCGTCACGCCTTCCTCTACCATATACCCCGGATGTGGGTATATTGGTAAACTACCGGTGTCGGTCGTGACGGGTGGAAGCCACACAAACCAACATTACCCACAACAAGGATTCTGGTGAGCCCATGTCTCTCGGCATCACTTAGTCCATCATCGGTGCTCTCACATGATTCACTGGCACCACCCATCTGGACACCACATATGAGATAAATGTGTTTGCCATGTGCGCACGCATGTAAGCGGCATAGTACCCACTTCATTGTGGCTTCCTGGATGATGTTTCATAGCATCAAATCCACTAGCGTCACCTTGTCTTCCCAGTCGGGTCGGCTGTGACGCTTCTGAAGGAATAGTGATAATGACATGTACTTGGATGCACCCAACTTGGGCACTTTTTTCTTCATCGTCTTCGAGTCTGCTATCTCCAAGCGCAATGGGAGACCATGTTGTTCTGCGCATAGCACCAGTGAGGCCGGGTACAAAGTCATTAGCAGTGCCATTGGCTGAGCCAGTGTGGGTCCGCCAACTACTCCGGGATTAACACCTTCCGAATCCTTGCGTCGTTCTCCGCAGCGTTAGTGAGAATGCCTCTGGATTTTTGGGTTGCAAGTATGAGTTTTTCAGCACCTTACAATAATGGTTCTTCTCTTGTGCTTAGCTTCACGCTTCCCCACGCCTTCCAACAAGCCACCTTGCAACACCTCTGCTGGTGCGACAGTGGCATTGCTGTGTGGTGCCAATGGTGACATGGTGTGTAGCCCTGTCATTGGAGTTGATCAAGTGTTGTGCTAGTAGAAGCATGTGGTGGAGTCGGCCGTGGAATTTTGCATTGCTAACCCGCGCTGTCATCCGATAGGAACCGTAAGACTTCAAACTGCTTAATGGCTTTTGATGTGGTTTTCAAGCTTTCTGCTTGGAGCAGCCATCGCCACTTACATTGTGGTGCCCATGTGCCAAACATTTTCATATCTACCTTCGATGAATTAGCTGTTACTTCACCTAATTAGGCCATGTTTGTTGTGTCATTTGACGCACATGTTCACTTCTATTTGCCGGCCCCGCCGTTAGCTGCATTGCCACAAGCAGCTAAAGGCACCGCGCGCATATGTTGCACCAATGAATACTCACCTGACTCTCAACGCATGCACCAACAACTGCATTTTTTTTTTTCAAATACACAAGCGGGTGGTTAGTTACATCAAAAGCCCACAGTGGTAAGGTGGGCATATCATTGACCCGTTTGTGCGGTATTTATGGCCGCGCATCTCATTGCGTGAGTTGCAATTGTGCCAGAGTGAGCACCTAGGTTGTACCCTACTTGGAGGGCCTGATGGAGGCCCGCCACTTGTCATGCTTTTGCTCACTCTTCATTCCTACATTGTTGTTTTCGCACATCCTCA
>SZWC01007670.1:7072-26303 GCA_023375785.1 Penium margaritaceum | reverse complement strand
GCCTCCAGGGCCTCGCGTTGTCCGTGCACCCTTACCCACTGCAAGAGGGTACGGTTCGCGTACACGCCTCCAAGGAGCCCCACCTTTCGGAGGAGACTGTCGTCGGCGACGACGCTCGAGTGGGCGCTGCCTTGCCCCATTGCGGCCGCATCGTAGGAAGGAGGGTCCGCCTCCATTCCTCCGAGTGGTGCCGTATCTCCACCACCGGTGGTGATCTTGAGTCGGCCTGCGGCCTCGGCAGCAAACTCTGCGAGCCTACGACGGTCATCGCGAATTGCCTTCGCGGCAACGTCGTCCGGCTCGTTCTCGCGGGAACTTCCCGTGTGGCTACTTTCAACGCCCTTGCTGCTTTCGGCAGTCTCGCTGCCGTCGGCAGCTTCAGGCGATGCGACGAGCGTCTTGCCCTTCTCGAGCAATCGGCTCGAGTTCGTCGCACGACGATGGCGATGGTCGCGATCCTCGTCGCCTTCGCCATCGTCGACGTCGTGCTCTTTGACGGGGTCCTCCTCGGGAAGATCCTCCTCCATCGCATCGTCCGTCGCATGGGGGTCGCCCATGTGCGCGTCGACGTGCTCGTCGAGCACCTTTGCCGCCTCCGCACGCTTCTCGGTGCCGCCGAGGTTCGCGTCGGTTGCCTTAGGAGGTAGGGTTGCCCTTGGCGGCACGGTTGCCTTTGGGTTGGCAACCGTGCTCGCAGCGGCGGCTCCCAAAACTTGGAGTCCGCCGAGAGCTCGTGGTGACGCCGTCACCACCTTGCCCTTGTTGGTCTTAGACGGTCCGGCACTTGCCATCCCGTCGCTCGTGCAACTAGCACGCGAAGGTTGTTGTGAGGATCACCCCACAACGAGGAGGAATCGCCTCCTAAGACGTTGCTCTCACGATCGGTGAGGCAATTTCAATTTAAATTTCTATTTTCCTAGGCCGCCACGTCGGCACAAGGTCGTGGGTTTAGAAACTAGTCCTCCTAAGCCGTGACTCACGGCACTTGGTAGCAACNTTGTCTTCTTGTCTTCTTCTCTTCTGGTCTTCCTTGGTCTCTTCTTGCGTCTTCTTGTCACGTCTCGCGCCCCTTGGCGGCGTCCTCCTTGAGCCGGCGGCGTTGGGGGAGCCGCCAAAAATCCCCAAGGTGGCACCCTCCTTCTTTTTAGGGTTCTCTCAGGTCGTGAGAGTCCCTAAGCTTGGGAAGGGACGCTGTCCCAATTTTTGGATGAAGGAGGTTTGGAGATGCCTTGAAAATGAGGAGGATTTTGTGGTTTTAGAGGTGGGAACTCCCCAACCCGCCCCACAAAAATCCTTCTATCCCCCTGGAAGTGTGGAGAGACTGGAAGGAAGTGTCTCCACGAAGTAGAGCTTTATCCAAGCTCTCAAACGCAATTTACGGTGCTTCAATCCGTGAAGTGTGGATGCCGTAGTCCGTTCTGGCGTTTTTGCTGCTGCTTGCAGCTGCCGGCGGCGTTTTATCTAGGTCGTAGCCGCCGTTTCCGTCGAACCCTTGGTCGCGAGGGTCGTCTCGCTCTGAGAACCACTGTAACGGGCCGGATCTCCAGCTCCTGCTCTGAAGTCGTCGTCGGAGTTCGCAGAATGGCGTTCTCAGTCCGCGTCAGGGGTTTACCCCCTTCGCAAGACTGAGGGGCAATCGTCATCAACGACCCAGAGCAGGGAGACTCGAATATTTCGAGTCTCCGGAGGCCCATTTCTGTTTTTAACCAACCCCCTGGTTTTGGACCCAAACCGGGGGTTTTTACCTCGAACTCGCGTGTTCGCACGAGTTATTCCGTTTGTTTTACGTCGAAGTTCGTCATAAACGAACTTCGAGTTTCGTTTTGTCGTTCTGGCGCGAAATCGTCGCGTGCGAGGCACGCTGGCGATTTCGCGCCAGGCATTTTGTCCTCACCCTCGCTCCCTCTATCCCTCGTCCTCTCTTGCTCGTTTTGCAAGGAGGGCGAGGGGGGGACGAGGGCACGAGGCCACGAGGCCTCGCCCTCGAGGCCCTCGTGGCCTCTCAGCCGCCGATCCGGCTGAGGCCGCGATCGGTGGCTGGCGGCTGGCCGGCCGGTGGCCGGCCGGTTGCTTGGCCGGCCGCCGGCCGTCCAGCCGGCCGGCAGCGAGCTGGCCGACGGCCAGCGAACTGCTGGCCGCCGGCCAGCCCTCGCTGACGCGAGGGGTGGTGTGCAACCACCCCTCACATCAGCGAGGAGGGAGGGCCGAACCGGCCCTCCCGCTACACGGGGTTTAGAGTTTTATTTTTGTGCGAGCTCCTACTGGGCCCCGCGGTAGCGCGGCCCAGCAGGTTCCCTTTCAACGTATGGGGTGTTTCGGACCCCCCACTCAAAAACATCGCACACCTTTTTGAGAAAATTCGCAAACCCCTCAAAAGAGGGGTTTGTGATTTTTCTCTCATATTGACGACGTCAGCATGTTGTCGCTGGATGGCATGCGGCGTCAACATAGCGAGGACATTCGGATATAGCTTTCTTTTTTGCGTGCTCGCTAGATATAGCGTTAATAAAGAAGCGAAAAGTTCCGAAATTGGATATGGCGTGGTTAATGTGCGAAACGTGGATATGGCGGTAGATATCGAGAATTCTGTGGGTATATGGTCACTCCCCCGATATGTACTAGTTTAAATGAACTCAATATCTGGCTCCCTCACCATCCTCTGTTATGCCAGACGGAGCATAGACGGTCAACAAGTAGAATTTGCAAGGCAGAACACAAGTAAGAATTCGGGACAATTGAGCAATTCGTAAGGGCAAACTTGTCTGAGGCGATGACCGGATCAGTCGCCACCATAAACGGCGACGACGTAGACTTTGGGGTATGGCGAGCGCCAACTTTCAGAAGCTACCTCTTGAAGATGTGACGGTCCGCAATGAGCATAAGGTTGATCCGTCGGTAAATCGCGTCAGCACAAAGCTCCGACCTGACCTGAATGTCCCACCTCGTAGGCCGCCACAACAGCGAGCTCTCATGAGGCAATTTTTTTTTTTGCAACCTGAAATGTTTTGCATTATCTTCCAAGCATGTTCGATCCGCCTCATGACCTTAAAAGCGCAGAATAAAACAGAATCTTCAGGGTCGAAGTGTCGATTCTAGCACTGACATTCAACCATAAATGAACAGCTACGAAAAAACGAAAATGTGCACGGCCAGAATTGTCGGGCGTCAAAATGACTATCCAGCGATTCAGGTAGGCTTATAACTTCGATTGTCGGGCGGTGCATGTGCAGTCACGTCATGGGTGGTCGGATTCGAGAAGCTCTGACAAGGAATTGGGGGGCTTCAATGATCGACGGTGACGATGCGAGTTCCATCTTTATGAATCGAGATATGTCTCGATACGTCAAGAAGTCGTCCGAAAGGTCGTGATACTTCTGTCCTAGATTCTCAAAAGTGGTCAAAGTTGTGAGAAAGGTCGGGAAGGTTTGCCGGGGGCCGAGGGCAGTTGGCCAAATCGCCCTCGATTGTCAAAGTGAAAATCCAGGTCTCGATGCTCGGTGGGTTATTTGTTTAGTGACAAAAATGCCCACTCAAAACATTAGGGACTCGTGTACGTCTAGCACGCAGCACTTCCCCCCTTTTTAGCCGCGGGGTCCTGGCGCATGTAGAGATGTGGCCCGGTGACGGCGGTAATAGCCGTCAAATAAGGTGATCGATGTCTCGGAGGTTGTCGTAGGGTTCCCAGGTGTTATGCGCGGCGTCGTAGTCGTGCCATTTGACAAGATACTCTGTTGTTTTGCCATGTCATCGATAGCCAAGGATGTCCTCGATGACATGTTTGGTGTCCTTGTCCACTAGCACATGAGGAGTGGGAGGGATATCCCTATCGGGGAAGTTCTTTCCGTGGTCACGGTAGTGCTTGAGTCAACTTACATGGAACACTGGATGAACTTGCATGGTGTTGGGGAGTTTTAGTCATGCAACCATGGGGCTTCCATGCGCTAAATCTCAGACGGTCCCAACGAGCAGGGTTTCAGCTTTGAATAGTCGGCTCCGTGAAGTTTGATGTTGGTCGAGCGGAGAAGAACTTTGTTGCCAACGACAAAAACGTGGTCGTTGAGATGTCGATCGGCTGCTCATTTCATCACCGATTGTGTCTTCGCGAGCATCTGCCATGTCAGGTCCCATATGGTGGAGAAATCTTGGCGTTGGACGTCAACCTCAGGAATGTTGCTGAGACTTTCTAGTCCGGCTGGTGTGGCGGGAAGTTTGCCATACACCGTCAACCAAAGGATACCGGCGAATTGTATGCGATTTCGGTGGTCGGACGTTTTTGTGCCCAATCCGTCCCATAAGGTTTGCATACTCTTTGGAGATGTTGTTCGAGCGTTCAATTTGTCCGCTTGGTTTGGCCGTCAGTTTGAGGATGGAACGATGTTGAAAACTGGATCTGACTATCGTAGCGAGTCATCAGTTCACGCCAAAAACGTCTGGTGAATCGACCATACATGTATCTCGTGATGGTCCTCGGTACGTCGTGTAACCGCACAATGTTGTTTAGAAACAACGGTGATGTTCCTTCGGCGGTGACGGTGATTGTTTTCGGAGTAAAACGAGATATCTTGGAAAACCTATGAATGACCACGAGGATTGCGCCATATCCCTCAGGTGTGACCGGTAATCTAGTCATGAAGTCCATGGAGATACGAGCCCACGGTTCCATCGAAATAGGAAGCGGCTGCGTAAGTCAAGGTTGCTGTGTGTGACGGATTTTTTTGCTAACATGTGTTGCACGATTTTCAGAAGTTGGCCACGTCGGATTGCAACTTGTCCTACTAGTAGTGTTTTGACAATTTCTCTAGCGTCTTGTCTTCTCCAAAATCTCCACTTGGACCTGTGTCGTGGCACTCTTTGAGCGGCATATGGAGGAATTCTTCGTTCGAGGGGACGACCACCTGGCGAGTGAATCGTCGTCTCAAATAGGGTCCGTCGTATGAAAATTTCGCTTTGTCGTATCTGCCATGCTAATCGTAACCTCGTGCGAACAACTGCTCGAGATGTGGATCTTGCTGTAGCTGTAGCATTGATACCTCAACCATCAGATATGGTCGGCAGTTGAGCACGTCTACGGAGTTGGTTCTCCCTGGACGGTACTCAATATCATAGTCAATCCCGGATTCAGGAAACTCCATCCATCAGGCTTGACGTTGACTGAGGTTTGGCTGCATCTTCAAATACTTGAGCGCATGGTGGTCGGTGCGCAAGATGCATCGGTGACGTTCAAGATAGAGACGCCATTTCTTGAATGCATGTACGACCCCCTACATCTCTTTCTCGTGTATGGCATAGCTGTGTTTCGGTCCTCACATGTATGCGACTGGTTGCTCTCTGTTGCCATGGCATTGTGGGAGGTTCGCGCCAATGGTTTGATCTTAGGCGTATGTAGCCATGAGGTATTCAACCGTTGGATTGGCCAATCGTAGGGCTGGCGCCAAGGCCAGAGCATTCCGCAAAGCGGTGAACGCTTTTTGTTTACTGTCTCCCCACCGCCACTTGTTTCCTTTTCAAGTGAGATTGGAGAGAGGTGCTGACACTCGGGTGTGATCCCATGTGTAACACCGGAAGTAATTGTAGAAGCCGAGGAAAACTTGAATGTCTCGAACGTTGGTCGACGTCAGCCAATCAGCAATTGCTGCCACTTTTTCTATCCATGGTGCTCCGACCACCGTTGATGATGTGACCCAAAAACCCGATCGAACGCCGACCGAAGTCACACTTCGAGACTTTTCCAAAAAGTTATTTCTTTATAAAAATTTGAGAGCTTTTGATGTCCATTGTGCTCCTCTAGGGTGCGGCTGTACACAAGGATGTCATCAAGGTATGGGCGGAAAATATTGTTCATCACCACCATGAACGTCGCCGGGGCATTTGTATGTCCAATGGCATTACTGTGAACTCAAAATGCTCGTAGGGAGTTTAGAACACCGTCTTCTCGATGTCTGCATGTGCCACGCAAATTAGGCCATAACCGTTGTGTAGATCAATCTTGGTTAACATTCGAGCTCCTTGGAGTTGGTCCAAATTTTCTTTGGCTCAGGGAAGATGGTAACAGTTCTTTATGGTAGCATCGTTCAATGCCGGGTATTCCACACATGTCCACATTTTGCAAGTTTTCATTTTGGCATGGTACCGGTGCGACGTATGGTGACGTGGATGGGCGGATGAAACTCGTCAAGGTGTTTTTTCAGTTCGGTTAGCTTGTGATCGCTCATCTGATAGGCCCCTCAAACTATGGCTGGCTGCCTGGTTTCAGCTCAATGCGATGGTCGATGGTACGTTGAGGTGGTAGGGCTTTTGGAATTTTGTCAGGGAAGACGTTCGCAAACTCTTGGGTGAGTGGTGTGAAATCTTTGGATACCATCGCAAACTTTGTTGATGCCAATGAGGCCGATGAGTCAGTTGCTTCCACTTCCACTTCCTCTATAGGCTCAAGATGTATGAGCCACGCAAGAGCTCCTTGTCGTACGCACTAATTGGCCACGTTGAGTTCTATAATCTGCAAAAGTAGTCCCTTTTCAGGTACTGCGACTTCCTCTGTGGCTTCTAACTCTGCAACTTCCGCTGTTGTCTTCCGTCCCACTTGTGGAAGTTGTTGTTTGGTCCCTCTTATTTCCACGTAGAAGAAGATCCTAGGAACTGGGATAGTTGGATGATTTCATTCAGCAGTAGGTGTACTCCAATGAGAAGTGTTGGATATTTCAAACACATATATACCACAAAAAGAATATGAATGAGGCATATGTTGGCTCTTGGAACGTGAAGTCAAGCGATGCAAGAGACACCACGTCGTGAGTGGTCCCTCTACAAAACTCTGCCAAAAATTCAGGGGATTTCAAGAATATCAAAGCGTACTTTTGTAAAATTCTGGCATCATCGAGAAGTCCACCAAATGGTACCAAAACATTGATCCGGATTCTAACTCTTCTGACAACCCTTTGAAGTGGTCACTTATGTTAGGAACTTTGGGAGCAAGACATCGAGAGTTGGGACAGGTTGCCAAAATTCCCTCGGTCGGTCGGTGTGAAAATTGTGAGGTACATGTGTGGTGGAAAAAAATATATAGGGACAGAAATACTCACTCGTGGACTTCAAGGACTCATGTATGTCTAGGGCAATCCTTTTTTTGTTTTGTGCGAGAGGAGCCTGCTTGAAAATCCCTACATCATCACAACATGGTTTTCATGTTGAAAAGGATAAGGGATCACTTATGACCTTTTACGATTCATTGCAAAGTCTTACTCCACAGAGAGTGTCAAATCAATGCTCATATGGAGGAATTCATTCGTCAGCAATCCCAAAAACCACAATCTATGACATTGTAGTAGAAAGTTGTAGTAGACGGTGTCCTTGCTTCCAATGCGGATCGATGCCGTTGATCAACATGACCAACAGATTCTATAGACCTGCAGGAAACTGGGCCATATCTTGTACGACTGTTAGAAAACACGGTAAGCGGCCACAATGGGGGGATTTCAGAGAAGAAACATGTACTTGGGAAACCACAAAGGGTAGGAGGAGATGGTGAAAGTCATGTATGGTTGAAGAATTTATCAGTGATTGATGGCCCATCTGAACAGCTCTCAAATTCAGAGACAAGGCTTCATTAGATCACAAAGTTAGAAGAGGGTTATGAGGACGACCAACCAACGATATTGGTACGGGTACAACTGAGGGTTATAAATGTATCAAAACTGTACCGGAACTAGTAAATGGAGGGGCTTCTCACATTTTGCAAGTACTGTGATAATCCAGAGGCTGGTGTGCAAAACAAACCAAGGGTATTTGAAGGAAAACTTGTCTACACACGAGTGAACATCCACTGGCTTCGCGAACGACTTCAAGTGAAAATTGGACAACTGTAACGCATAATAGACCTGAGAATCTGTCAAACGTGTGACCATACTATTAGTATCCAACAAGATTTCTTGTAAGGAGATTGGGGAAGTGGTGTACTCTATGTCAGCATTAATGGCAGAAAGCGACACTTAACTTTGAGTGAGGGAACCACAGTACAGCAGCGGCTACAGGAAGCAGCCAAGAAGGAATCCACTCAGGAAGTTGCAACAGCCAGAACTCACAGCACGGAGATGATGTATCTGGAGTTGGCCAGAAAATGTATTGGACATGGAACTCAAGCATGGCCAGTCCACGTGGAACCAGGGGACGTAGAGGAGATCGTAGTAGAAGAAGCGACAACAACAGCGCCATCACACTCTACTCCAGAGAATTTTGCAGCAGGTTTTTCCTAACAAACCACCACGTGAGCTACCTCCACATCGTAGCTTTGATTACCAGGTACAATTCAAGCTGGGAATCAGACCGACAGTCAAGGGGATTTATAGGATGAGCGACCACAAACTGACCGAGCTCAGAAGGTAGCTTGACGAGATGCTTGGTCACGAGTTAATCAGATCATTGACACACCTACATTTGTTTTCACATACAAAAATGTCAAGACGCGAATGTGCGTGAACTACAAGGTGTTAAACAACACTACCATTAAGAATTGCTACCATTTTCTGTGTGTGTATGAACTCTTCGTTCAAATTCAAGAAGCAAGAATTTTCACCAAAATCAACCCAGAGAGCAACTATAATGAGATCCGCGTACGGGTTGTTCAACTTCACGGAAATTCTGTTTGGAATTAAAAACTTCCTAGCAAAATTCAAAATGGTCATGAGTGAAGTTTTACGTCTGTACCTTGAGAGTTTCTAATTGTGTATCACAATGACATCTTCGTGTACGGCCACACGATTGAGCAGCACGTTCGACGTATTTAGAATATTTTTTTGATATGATTATGTAGCGTGGCAGTGCCAGGCTGACCGGTTGAAGGAGCCATGTGGCTCGAGCGGGGTCACCTGGGACTGTGGACGGTGAGACGGGATGGCTTGAGGGTCGGAGACCCTCAAGCACTGCGGTTTTGGCCTAGTCGGCAAAGGATTCTGTGGGGGCGTGAGAGGAGAGGGGGAGGGAGAGCAGCACCCCCTCCTCCCTCCCTTGCACTGTTGGCGCGTGAGGGAAGAGGGAGAGAGGGAGCAGCACCCCCTCCTGCCTCCCTTGCGCTATTGGCGCATGAGAGGATACGGAGAGGGGGAGCAGTAGACCCTCCTCCCTTCCTTACAGCATCGGCGCGTGAGGAGAGGACAGAGAATCATCACTGACCCTCCTTCTCTGGCACCTGGGAGGTGAGGGAGGAAGGGCATACTGCCTGTCCTCCCTTACTGGCGCTTTCGGCACCTGAAAAAGGAGAGGGGAGGGGCATCGCGCCCCCCTCCCTCCCACTCCGACATTATCGGTGCGTGAGAGGGGAGGGAGAGCGGCGTAGGGCCCGCCCACCACGTACGGCCTCGTCGGTGTGGCACGGGCAATCGACCCGTTGGCCCGTCGTCGGTCTCCGCTTTCGGGGAGCATATTGGTGTGATGAAGAAGCGTGCTTCATTTTTTTTTTCACGCTCGGTGGGTTGAGGGCAATTGTTCCTGACCTTGTACCTCGGGTCACAAACGAGAGGGAGCTGTCCATTAGAACTTCCGGCTCAAAGCCAACCCGCCGATCGTGCAGGCTGCAACTGCTGCTCTCACTTTAAACTTTCACACCGGGAAATGGCAAACGTTGTCCATAGATCAAGAGATCCAACGCAGGCGCAGATTTCAGACTTTTTCTTGGGGGGGAAAGCACTGGCTTTGATGCCAATGTAACAGACGTGGTCTGCTTTGAAACTAACTGCTGAACCAGAATGTAGGCCCTCAGTTGTCTTAGGAGGAGTAGCGAATGGTCGCCTCAGCCGTTTTGGCTGAGACGAATCGTGCCACAAACAGACAGGGTTATCATAGGGAATTTTTGTAAACATGCAACCTAAAACCCTATCGTTCCACGTGGCACATCCACGTGGGAACAGGACCCTAGCGGCAGACTAGAGGGGAGAAGCAGTGACGCGATGGATCTTCCATTGCGACACTCCTCTTGCCTTAAATCTAGCCTATGGCCCGAATCCAGGCTAGAGTCAAACTAGACTCTAGACCGAGATTGTTTTTCGGAGCTCAACTCATCGAGACATCGGTCTCAAGCCCCGAAAACCCGGGAACTATAACAAAATGCCATTTTTAATTCTAAAAATGGCTTGTACGCTACATTCCTCCCCCTTGTCTTCGAACCCTTCCGGTTCGTCTTTGCTCACAGAGGTTTGATCGTCGCGTACTTCCTGATGCAAACCATGCAACAAGAATCGCAAACAAGATCACACGTGTGAACTCTTGTCATTCGCAACACGATTGCGTTATGTTCACGCACAATCAACCACACACTTGTGGTTTTTTTGGTTATGGTCATTAGCTTACAACATCCTGTGTTGATCGCGTGAACCTTGGCTCTTACCAAGATGAAACACGTGCAATCTTTGTATGTTCATGACAAGTGTTGGTGAGTCTTCACCAAAGGCTCATCACACTTGTGTATCAATGGCATAGTCGATGCCTTTTGGGACGTATATTGTCACAACATCTTGCCAGTTTGGAAGAGAGTACATAGGATGAATTTCCCCATCTTTTGTGTGGTACGTGTTCAGCAAGCAGTTGTGGTGACGCCTCCTCCCCCTTTGCAAGGAGCGTCCCTGCGACCAATCAACCTGGCGTCCCCGCGAAAACTGTCCAGGTCCGCATATCACTTCCCATGTCGTTCGGACATGATCTCTTCCAAGGGGTTGTTGCCAAGGTGGTACCTCCCCGCAACATTGTTAGTACGTGTAAACCAGTATATGGACATCAGTCCTCTCGGTTTGCAACCCAGAGATAACTTCTATTAAAAAATCATGAAGTGTAATATGGTTGTTTTTTTATCAATTTTTAAGCAAAGCATGTGTGTCAAAATGCTGGTCGTTGGAGGTTTTGTGTATCATTAGTCATGGCCGACGTAAACATCGGTCCATGATTGAACGCATCAAGGGTGATACCCTTTCAAAAATACAGAATCACAGTCCCATTAAAACCCTACCCCTTGGTGAGTGATGAATACATATCGTGGTACCCGACAGGTACCGACTACAGAAGATGCATGAGTGTACTGACAACTTCGTTCAAAAGACAGGGTTGATCATTAGTGGGGGTTGTAAATATGCCAATGAGGGTCAGAGATTCTTCTATGGGTCCTCAACCATAGTGTGTTGGTTGGAAACTACAAGAGTCACTTTCTAGCATATTATGAGATCGACCGAATGTCGAAAGAGAACAAAATTCAAGCCAACAAATTCAGCCTCTCATTACTCAACGAGTGAACATGTCATGGACACTGATATAAAAAAAGTAATTGAAACTATGTCAGTGACATTATTTCATCCATTATGATGAGAATTCCGGTAGAAAATAGGTGATACCCCTCTTCTACTACAGCAGTTTTAGGGTAGTATGTAGATTTCATAGGTTTCTACAAACCAACTATGATATATTTGGGATCAAGTCATAGTCTATGTTTTGCACCAAAATATTATGACCATGGAGATGACAAATAAGCCGATTGCTTCATGCTAACAGTGTCTTAGCACCCACATCTTGGTGGCCCGACCGACCACGTAACAAGTCATCATTTTGAAGAAGACTAGACGTTTTTGGCATCGTGATATTGTATACCAGTGGTGTAGGTCAGGCTCTTCAAAAATCAAGCAGATGGTTTGTGATCATGCCGAATGGTGTACCACTGTTTATGCAATATCAATATGCAAAGAAAGCAAACAACTGATATTGAACCAAAACCAATCTCCAAGAGAGATTACAGAGAAAACCTCCCTTTGTACCACCAATTCCCTCAAAACAGCACGAGGAGTGTCAAAGAATGTGGTTTTTCATCTACAAATGATCATCGCATGTGACTACGGTGTAGTCAAACCACGGTAGTTGACGCAAAAGGTCACGGTGAAGCGATTGAACTCCATTGGTTTTTTGGAAGGTTGAATTGACATACATTGCCGAATGTAAGTACAAGATGTGTTTTAATGTCGTTGTAGAGGTATCCACAATGGTGGTTGTACGTCAGATGTCTTCGATGGGGGCGATACCCTCTACAAGTGCCTCGGATAAGGCATATGAAAAGTATTCTACTATGTAGAGTTACCAAGTTTATTCAATAGAAGACATAAAAGCAACATGGACTGTTGCAACTTGGCAAAAGTAATCCATGGACAGGTTCCCGAATGTCACCCTTGCATGTGATTAAAGATTTAGGAACTGGTCGTTCCAGGATCACCGCATGTGGTTCGGAAGTGTTTCATCAAAATAACATGGAGTTGACACTCGATGGATTGTAGTCATGGTAAACCCATTCGGTGACAACCATACGATGTTCATTTTGCTTTTGGATACAATCCACGCTCGTTGAGATTGGTGATCTCGGCTAACGTAGTTAAAAGGAATGTTCCTTTGACAGGGACGTGAGCGGCAGCCTATGGTACATGTTTCAAACAGAAATGAGGGGATGATGGTTCAAATCAAGATCATTTAGGTCGGAGCATTGGCTTGTCTAATGGCGGACATTGATGAAAATTGCGCATGCAAGATGACCAATGTGGCCTCCTCCAAAGATGAGATTAATCTTTGAAAGGGAGAACCAGTGTGCTCAACAACCATGTCTTAGGACCTTCGTGCCTCCCAACCCTAACATAAAGCTAACATGCGAGTTGCGTGGGCTTAGTGGAGCTTGGTTGAATTTAGCCACCAAACCCACAGGTGCTAAAAGAGATCTGATAGACCTACACGTGATCATGAACACGTGGCTGCAAACTGAGATGACTTATCTCCAGATCATGGATTGCACTTATGGACGATGTTATGGGGAGGTACCACCTCGGCACCTCGGAAGAGAGAATGTCGGTACGACATTGAAATTGTTGTGTGGACGTGGATAGTTATCACGGGGATGCCAGGTTAATTGGTTGGAAGGACGCTCCTTGCAAAGGTGGAGGAGGCGTCACCACAGAAGCTTCTTGAACACCTATCACATGGAATGTGGAAAAATTCATCATATGTACCCTCTTCCAAATAGGGAAGTCATTGTCGACAACGTACGCCCCAAAAGACATTGACCACGCCACCAATACACACATGGGATGAGCCTTCGGTGAAGACTCAACAACACTTGTGCATAACGTACAAGGATCGTACATGTCTCATCTTGGCAAGAGCCAAGGGTTTACACGATCAATACTCGATGTTGTACGTGAATGACCATAATCACAAAAACCAGACATGTGTGTGGTTGACCGTGCATGAACTTGACGCCATCGTGTTGCGGATGACAAGAGTTCACACATGTGATTGTTTTTGCGCTTCTCGTTGCATCATTTGTATCATGAAGTATGCAATAATCAAACCTCTGTTAGCAAAGAAGAACCAAAGGAAGGGAGCCTACATGCAAATTTTAGGACTATATATGATGTTTGATTATAGTTTTTGGGTTTTGGTTGCTCAAAACCGATGTCTCAACGAGTCAAGGTCCGAAGAGTAAGCCCGGATTTGTTCCATAGGCCGAATTTGAAGGAAAGAGGAGTGCCACCATGGGAGATCCATCGTGTCACTCCTCCTCCACTCTAATTGGCCGCTAGGGTTCCCTTTCCATGTGGCTATGCAACGTGGAACAATAGGGTTTTAAGATGCATGTTTAAAAAGTACCCTATGATAAATATGTCTGTTTGCGGCACGGTTCGTCTCAGTCAAAATGTCTGAGGCGACCATTCTTCTACCCTTCTTTGATGGCTTTTTTTGGGGCCTATGTTTTGGTTCTACACTAAGTTGCAAAACAGCCCACGACTGCTACATCTAGACTTTATCGTAGATTTATGGGCGGTTTAGAAATGAATTATCGTACTCAGTGGCAACTTAGAAGTCTATACTTTAGTTAGCGTTCGAGGTAAGAATCTTGTGCGATGTGTGATCACCCTTATGCAAGTCCGATGGCGATGAAATGGAAGAATTGAAGGCTACATTGTTACAACATTGAGGTGACATGCATATGTTCCCCTTTGTCAAGAACGTCACTATTATGGACTTGATTAGTGTCTTGTTATCGTCTACTTGCCTAGGGGCACAAGGTTGCAAGAACAACCCTCAATATGGTATGTTAGTTCTAGGTTCCAAGCAAGACCGCCAGTACCAATAATTGTTATGAAACCTCAATGATTGAGGCTACATGTGCATGAGAGCTATGTCAAGATTGGGTAGGTTCTCTTCGACAAAACAAGAGGAAATGATTGAAAAGATAATACTAAAATAGAAGCAACCTATTTGTTTTCTGGAGAAAATGATGTGATACGAAAAGGGTTCTTATGTGCTTGCATGCTTGAGTACATGTTTTCATTTGGTGTGTGTGTATGTGTGTGTGTGTGTATGTGTGGTGTGTGTGTGTGTGTGTGTGCATGTGTGTGTGTGTGTGTGTGTGTGTTAGTGTGGGTGTGTTTGTGTGTGTGATGATGATGTATTCTCATTATTAAAAAGCATTTTCTTTTGTTCTTACGGAGCAATACTGTGTTACTTCCTTGATGTACATTAGTCCTTAAAACTCACGTGTGGGTAATTTTGTTGTAACATTCATGGCCCACCGTGTTGGTTTTTTGCACATCTCTCATTGTGCTCTGTTGTGTCCTCCCGGCTTGTGTACATCGGCGTGCAGATGACTGACGGCGAGACGCGACGCTGATGGAGTGTCGTCCAGTGGAGCCGACGCACGCTGAGATCTTCTCGCAGTTCGCTGGAGCCTCCTCTCTCAGGCGACGCGCTCAGCTCCATCGGCAGGCCTCCTCGGCGGTCGTGCTGCCGGCGGTCATTGACACCGCATTTGCTGCTTGCGTGCGTCCAGCGCGTCCTATTGCGTCTGCGTCGTCATGCACTGCCTAGGGTCCCAGTTGCATGTTGCATGGCCCTGTTTGGCAGCACAAACCGTTATGGGCACTATCTGGGTTTAGGCTGCCATAACTCCTTGCTACTATTTTTCTAGCAGATTCTGACTGCACGGCTGCGTTCCCAGCGGCGGTATTATGGTATGGTCCAGTTTTCAGGCAAAACGGACGACGCCCGGGTTTTGGGCTGTCGGCTGCCTGGCAGGCCTCACCGAGAAAACCTGCCAGCCTGAACTGAGCTATTTTCTGATTGGCTGTTGAATTGAGTAACAAGCTCTACAGAGCTGGGTGGGGCCTAGAACTTGGAGGGGTCTCCCATTCTTGTTCATTCTTCATTCCTAATCAGTCACTTACAGTTTTCAGCTGCTTTCTGGCGCTAACACTGGCGCGCGCATTTCTGAGTAACAAACCCAGAGCTTCCAGACTTAGACTCTAGAGCAGCAGACTGAGGGGGCAGCTGACTTGAGCAACGAGCGTGGAAGCCCGCACGCTGCATCAANGCTGCCTAGGCTATTCCATTTTGGTATCAGAGCCAGAGCGTAGCAGCAGCAGAAGAAGACTGACAAACAGGTGCCAGACAACGCCGGCGGACCCCATACGCGCCAGTGCAGGGGAAATGCTGCCGGATTTTTTCCGGCAGCATTGAACCGCCTGGTGGCGGCGTCAGATTTTTTCCCACGGCCACTGGGCCAGGGGAAATGCTGCCGAAATTTTTTCGGCAGCACTGACCCCCACACGTGAGGCGAGGAGGTGAGCGGCAGGCGGCGTCTGACGTCTGCGGGCGACGATGCAAGCGGCGAACGTCACCCAGGTGCAGTGACTGGAACCGCCAGTAGCAGCAGGCGGCAGCAGCAGTTCGCAGCAGCACGCAGCAGCAGCAGCTCGCGGCAACAGCAGCAGCAGTTTGCGGCAGCGGCAGCAGCAGCGCGCAGCAGCGGCAGCAGCGTGTAGCAGCAGCAGCTGCGCGCAGCAGCAGCTCGCAGCAGCAGCCCGCAGCGGCAGCAAGCAGTAGCGGCAGCGGCAGCGGCAGCCGGCAGCAGCGGCAGTGGCAGCAGGCAGCAGCCGCAGCATGCAGCATCTGCAGCAGCGTACAGCAGCAGCAGCGAGCTGCAGCAGCTGCTGCAGCGAGCCGCAGCAGCAGCCAGCAGCAGCAGCTGCCAGCCGCGGCTGCTGCTGCTCGCTGCTCGTAGTGAGCAAGCAGCAAGCAGCAGCCCGCTGCTGCCAGCGAGCAGCAGCTCGCTGCTGCCAGGCGAGCAGTAGCCTGCTGCTCGCTGCAAACAGCGGGCTGCTGCCCGCTGACAAAGAGAAAAGAAGGAAAAAAAAGAAAAAAAAAGGCAACAGAAAAAAATCCCCCACCCCCGCAGCTTGCTGCAGCAACCCGCGGCAGCAGCGAACAGCTGCTGCAGCACGTAGCAGCCGCAGCAGCGGGCGGTAGCAGCAGCACACGGCTGCAGCAGCGCACAGCCGCATCGGCGAGCTGCAGTAGCCGCGGCAGCCGCAGCAGCTCGCAGCAACAGCAGCTGCGGCTACAATTGCAGTAGCCACAGCAGCAGCAGCAGCAAGCAAGCAGCAGCAGCAGCAGCAGCAAGCAAGCAGCAGCAGCAGCAGCAGCAACAGCGGCAGCAACCGCAGCAACAGCAACAGCAGCAGCAGCAGCGGCAGCAGCTGCAGCGGCATCAGGAGCAACAACAACAGTAGCGGCCCCAACGTCCACCGCTGCTGACGTTAGGACTTCTCTGCTGACGTCACTGCTGACGTCAATGCTGACGTCATCAACAAAAAAAACAAACAAACAGAAAAAGGGGAAAGGATAGAAAACAAGGGACACTGAGTAATGGAAGGGAGTCCTGATGAGGGGTCCTCCTCTGGTGGGGGGACCCCTACCCCTCCCTTCTTGCAGCGACTGCTGCAGCAACAGCAGCAGCACCCGCCGCCGCTTCAGCAGGAGCAGCCGCCGCCGCTGCAGCAGCAGCAGCAGCAGCCACCGCCACTGCAACAGCAGCAGCCGCCGCCCCTACAGCAGCAACAGCAGCAGCCACCGCTGCTGCAGCAGCAGCAGCCGCCATCCCTGCAGCGGCAGCAGCCGCCGCCCCTGCAGCAGCAGCAGCCGCCGCCCTTGCAGCAGCAGCAGCCGCCGCCCCTGCAGCAGCAGCAGCAGCCGCCGCCCCTGCAGCAGCAACAGCCGTCGCCCCTGCAGCAGCAGCAGCAGACACCGCCGCTGCAGCAGCAGCAGCAGCCGCCGCCTTTGCAGCAGCAGCAGCAACAGCAGCAGCAGCAGCCCACTGGTAACGTTGGCGGCCACCCTGACCCTCTTGCTTCTCTTCAGCAACAGCTTGCCGCCTTGACGCAGCAGCTTGCAGCCCTACAGCCGGTCGCTTCCCACAGCGCCACCAGTGCGCCGCTGTCCTTCATCCCCCCAGGGCATGCTGGCCCCGCTGTGTCCGCTGCCACGTACTACCTGGCACCGCAGCAGACTCAGCGCCAACGGCAGACAATGACCTCCGTCCTTGGCCCCACTTTGGGTGCCGGCCGCAGGCAAAAGGACTTTGAGACACCTCCGCCGCCGCTTCAGAGCGGCGAGCAGTTCCGCAGCTGGGAGCTCAACTTCCGGATCTGGGCGCAGGGTGAAGGTCTGTGGGCCTACTACACCCTGCCCTATGACTCCACCCAGGCCGATCAGCTGTATGACGCTAGTCGCGCCGTCCGCGCCCTTGTCCCTGTCGCCCCCCCCGCTTCCCGCCTTGCCCTGGAGCCCTTCCTCGGTGACTTCACTGCTGGCGCCATCCCTGACCCTGCAGCTGCATGGCACGTCCTCACCAGACCCCATCGCCTGTCCAGCTATGCTGAGATCAGCCGTCTGCTTCGGGAGTTCAACTCCCTGCACATGGGGGAGACCGAGACAGTCACCGCCTACTGGCAGCGGGCGGAGGACATCCTTCCTCGTCTCGGCAAGTCTGCTCCGCCCCCTCTGTCCGCGCTCCTCACCATCAAGCGCGGCGCCACCAGTGCGTACGCGGACGTCTTCGTCCACTATCTCCAGGACGTCCTCTCCACCATGGCGGCCTGGGGAACTCTCATGCCCTGGGCATACGAGCTCTTCCTCCGCATTGAGGAAGCTCACCAGGAGTCTCAGCTCCATCGCATGGAGGCACTTGCTTCCCCTGCCGTCGCCTCCCCTGCCGTTGCCTCCGTGGCTGTCTCCTCTCCTGCCACAGCTACCTCGTCGCCTTCGGGGAAGAAGAAGAAGAACCGCAACAAGAAAAGCAAGGGTCCGCCGCAGCAGCAGCAGCAGCAGTCATCGACCGGGTCCAGCAGTGGTGGCTTGGTCTGCCACAACTGTGGTCAGCCCGGGCACGGGTGGTACACGTGCCCCCTCCCGACGGACGAGGCGCGCGTCATCGCCACGATGCGCCGTCAGCAGGAGCGCCGCCTCGCNGCGTCACATCCTGCCCCCCGGACCCTCCCTGCATGACTGAGACTGAGCTGCGGTCGTGTCCTCCTTCTTCGTCTATCTCGTCGTCTCCCGTGGTCTCCTTCACCCCACTTCTTGACGACATCGTATGGCTTGATGATTGGCAGTCTCGCTTCGCGCCCCCTTCTACCGCGTCCGTGTCCCTCGCTTCCTGCCACGTGACCGTGAGTGATCTGGCGACCCCTGTCCAGGATCCTGCTGACACCTGGATCATCGACTCCGGGGCCACGCACCACATGACGGCCTCTCGCGAGGCCTTCAGTATGCTCGGTCCTGTCGGCGATGTGTCCGGTGTCCGGACAGGCTCCGGACAGGTGTTACCTGTCCGTGGTGTTGGCGTCGTTCGTTTCCGTGGTCCGGCCGGTGACGTCTTCCTGACCAATGTTCTCTTTGTCCCTGGTCTTGAGCTCAGCCTCCTGTCCGTGACTACCTTTGACCGCATGAGTATGGATGTTGTGCACTCGCGTGGTGCCGGCACTGTGTCGTTGCGTCCGTCTGGTCTCGTCATCCTGCACGCCACCGCTCGTGGCAACTTGTGGCACGCTCCCCGCCTCTCCTCTACCCCTCCCGTCTCCTCCCCGTCGGTGTCCACAGGTCATGTGTTTGTCACCAGCACGCTGTCTCCACAGCACACCCGCCTCTTGCACCGCCGCCTTTGCCACGTCCACTCGGCCGCCGTAGAGAGCACGCTTCGCACCCAGCCGGCCAAGGGCCTTGACCCGGAGACTTTTCCTCTCCCGTGCCCCACTGAGTGCATTGACTGCGCTCAGGGGAAGATGCACCGGTCCACCTACCCCTTGTCTTCCTCCCGCGCGTCCGCCCCTCTTGACCTTGTCCACTCGGATGTCATGGGCCCTCTCCCCACTGAGTCTGTCGGTGA
>SZWC01007669.1:53292-69446 GCA_023375785.1 Penium margaritaceum | reverse complement strand
ACGACGACGACAAACCACCACCTGTGGAAGCACCAGCACCAAAGCAAGAAGCGGCACCACTACCCCGGCGCAGTTTGCGACCAAAGAGAGCACCTTTGCGGTATGAGGATGATTGGACCGGCCTTAGCTGGTCGTGCATGGCTCAGGGAGAGCCATCCACAGTGGCGGAGGCCATGAATGGCCCAGATGCGGCCAAGTGGAAGGAGGCAGTGGATAGCGAGCTCGCATCCATTGCTGAGAACGGCACGTGGGTGCTGGTGGATAGACCCGACAAGGCCCACGTGGTGGGATCCAAGTGGGTCCTCCGAGTGAAGAAGAAGCAAGACGGCAACATCGACAAGTTCAAGGCAAGGGTAGTGGCTAAGGGGTTCTCTCAACGCCCGGGCTCGGAGTACGACGAGACGTTCGCGCCCGTCGTGACCTTTGCCTCTATCCGCTCTCTCCTTGGCACTGCTGCCGCAAAGAACTTGGAGATACACCAGATGGACGTCAGGATAGCTTTCCTTTATGGGAAGTTTGACAAGGAAGTGCTGATGGAGGTGCCCCAAGGAGTCGAAGCTCCCAAGGGCAAGGTGTGCAAGTTGGTGAAAGCGCTCTACAGGCTGAAACAGGCCCCAAGGATGTGGTACAAAGAGATGGACGGTTTCATGACCGGCCTCTCCTTCGCGCATTGCCAAAATGACCCGAGCATGTACGTGCGCGATGATGGGAGAGGACTGATGCTGGTTGCGCTGTACGTGGATGATCTGATCATCTGCTCGTCTTCGGTCGAGCTGCTGGATGGGCTGAAGTCTGACCTCAGCAAAAGGTTCAAGATGAAGGACATGGGACCTCTTGAGTACTATCTCGGGATTGCCATCCACCGCAACCAAGTAGCAGGCACCATCAAACTCAACCAAACCAAATACATTGGTGAGGTGCTGAAGCGCTACCACATGGAAGACTGCAAACCTGTCAGCACCCCAATGACGACCGACACAAAGCTGAAGGCCTCCATGTCGCCAAGCAACGAAGCAGAACAAAGGGAGATGCAAGACATCCCCTACCAGTCCGCCGTGGGTAGCATCATGTACGCCATGGTAGGGACTCGTCCGGACATCTGCTATGCTGTGGGACAAGTGAGGAGATTCGTGGCCAACCCTGCGCCACAACATTGGCAGGCAGTCAAGCGCATCTTGCGCTACCTGCAGAAGACACGTCACATGCGCCTCGTCCTTGGAGGCCAAGAAGGAACGGACCCCCTTCGTCTGAAATGCTACACCGACGCTGACTGGGGACGAAATCTCGACGACAGGAAACCCACCTCTGGATACGTGTGTATCTTGAATGGCGCTGCCATCTCATGGGCCAACAGGAAGCAGGATTGTGTTTCCGTGTCCACGGCTGAGGCAGAGTACGTTGCTTTGTCTGAGGTGTGCAAGGAGACTCAATGGCTCCGCAGCCTGCTTGGCGAAATCACAGTGCCACAAAAAGACGCCACGATCGTACACGTGGACAGCATGAGCACCATCTCGATGGCTGAAGACGAGATCATCTCCCGGCGAACGAAGCACATCGACATACGTTACCACTACTCACGTGACCTGGTCATGAAGAACATGGTGGACTTGCAGCATTGCGGAACAAAGAGCATGCTTGCTGACTGCATGACCAAGCCGCTAGACAGCGACTTGCATTATGCAGGCATTCGTGGATTCGGCATGAGGAGTGCGGCAGAGGAAGGGTGAGCTCCAAGGCATTGATGAAGCCGAGCAAGGGACAGACGGACAGAGGTGCAAGGGAGAGATTTGTTGAAATAGTGTGCACCTTGTCCACTGCCTAGCTGGCTAGCTACACATACAGACAAGGTATGCACTGCTCTATGGAGTATGTCCCCTTGGTCTGTTCTGAGATGGGCCAGGAATGCACTGCCCAAAATGGGTATGTCCCCTGTGGCTCATCATAGGAACCATACCTTTTTTGGCTTGGTTGATTAGGCACCGGAGTCTCAAACCAGAGGTCGCGGGTTCAAACCCCGCGACGGCCGCAATTTTCTTTGTGGCCAAAACTGGGACAGGAAGCTTATAGAAAGCTTACTAGAGCCTGCCTTGAGGATGACACTTGGCGGTCTAAGGACGCGCCAAGTAGGAATGTAGGATGAGGTTGGCTCNAGCAGAAGCTTTAGCAAAGCTCTGCAAGTATAAAAGCCTGTACCTTGCATGCATCCATTTACAGTTCTTGCCTTTGAGACTCCTCACAGAGTGTCCAACCAAAGGTAGACACTAAAGACCAACATGCGGACTTCGTGAGGTTGCAAACCAAACGAACCTAAAGTGTGGATCCCTCGTTCGAGGGTGATATGTTATCTTGGTTGCAATACCAAGAGCGGTTGGCGGCCTCCCATGTCGGGACCCGTTTTCTAGACCGTTGCTATCCGGCGCATTGACAGGAAGTACTCTGTCAAAACACTGGAACAACTCTGGCACAATCCAGCACAACCTTGGCACAACTCTTGCACAACTCTGGCACAACTTTAACTCAACTCTGGCATACCTCTGGCACAACTCCGCCACAACTCTGGCACAAGTCTGGCACAACTCTGGCACAACACTGGCACATCTCTGGTGAAACTCTTGCAGAACTTCGGCACAACATCGGCGCAACTCTGGCACAACTCTGGCACAACTCTGGCACAGCTCTGGCACAGCTCTGGCACAACTCTGGCCCACCTTTGGCACATTATTAACACAAATCTCGCACAACTCTTGCTCAACTCTGGTTAAACTCTGGCACATCTCCAGCACAAATCTGGCACAACTTGGGGACAACTATGGCACAACTCTGGCACAACTCTGGCACATCTCCAGCACAAATCTGGCACAACTTGGGGACAACTATGGCACAACTCTGGCACAACTCTGGCACCATCCTGGCACAACCCTGGCAAAACTCTGGCACAACTCTGGCACAACTATGGCACAACTCTGGCACAAATCTATCACAAATCTGGCACATTCTGGCATGACTTCCGCCCAGATCTCGCACAGTTCTGGCACAACTCTGGCTCAACTCTGGTACAAATCTGGCACAACTATGGCACAACTCTGCACAACTCTATCAAAACTCTGGCAGGAATTTTGCACAATTCTAGGACAACTCTGGCACAACTCTTCTACAACTCTTGCACAACTCTTGCACATATTTGACACGACTCGGGCAAACCTCTAGAAAAACTCTGGTACAACTTGGGCACCTCTGGCAAGACTCTGGCATGACTCTGGCACAACTTTGGCACAACTCTTGCACAACTCTGGAACAACTCTGGCACAAATCTGGCACAACTCTGGCACAACTCTGGCACAACTCTGGCACAACTCTGGCACAACTCTGGCACAACTCTGGCACAACTCTGCACAACCCTGGCACAACTCTGGCATAACTCTGGCACAACTTTGGCATAACTCTTGCCCAGCTCTGGCACAAGTCTAGCACAACTCTGGCACAACTCTGACACAACGCTGGAACAACTTTGACACTATTTGGCACAACTCTGGCACTACTCTGACAGAACTCTGGAAAAACTCTGTCACAACTCTGGCACAACTCTGACACATGTCTAGCACAACTCTGGAAAAACTCTTGCACAACTCTGAAACAACTCTGGCACAACTCTGACACAACTCTAGCTCAACTCTGGCACAACTCTGGCACAACTCTGGCACAACTCTGGCAAAACCTCTGTCAAACATCTGGCACAACTCTGGGAAAACTCTGTCAAACATCTGGCACAACTCTGGCACAACTCTGATACAACTCTGGTACAACTCTGGCACAACTCTGGCACAACTCTGGCACAAGCATCAGGCACAAGCACTGGGCACAAGAATCAGACACAAGCATCAGGCACAAGCATCAGGTACAAGTATGAGGCACACACATCAGGAACAAGCATCAGGTACAATCATCAGGATAAAAGCATCAGGCACAAGCATCAGGCACGAGCATCAGGCACAAGAATCAGGCATAATCATCAGGTACAAGAAAGGCACAAGCATCAAGCACAAGAGTTAGGAACAAGCACCAGGCACAAACATCAGGCACAAGCATCAAGCAAAGCATCAGGCACAAGCATCAGGCACAAACATCAGGCACAAGAATCAGGTACACCCATCAGGCACAAGCATCAGGCACACATATCAGGCAAAGGAGACCAGCTCACGCATTAGGCTCAAGCATCAGGCACAAGCGTCAAGAACAAGCATCAGGCAAATCCAGCAGGCAGAAGAGTCGGGCAATGAAATCAGGCACAAGCATCAGGCACAAGCATCATGCACAAGTGTCAGGATCAAGAATCAGGCACAAGTATCAGGCACAAGCATAAGGCACAAGCATCAGGCACAAGGATCAGGCACAGGCAGCAGGCACAACTTTCAGGTACAAGCATCAGGCACAAACATTAGGCAAAAGCATCAGGCACGAGGATCAGGCACAAGAATCAGGCACAAGTATCAGGCACAACCTTCAGGCACAAGCATCAGGAACAAGCATCAGGCACAAGCATCAGGCACAAGCATCAGGAACACTAATCAGGGAAAGGCAACAGGCACACGCATGAGGCACGAGCATCAGGCACAAGCATCAGGAACAAGCATCAGGCACAAGCATCAGGCACAACAATCAGGCAAAAGCATCAGGAACAAGCATCAGGCACAAGCATCAGGCACAACCATCAGGCACAACCATCAGGCACAAGCATCAGGCACAAGCATCAGGCTTATGGATCAGGCGAAACCATCAGGCACACACATCAGGCACAAGCATCAGGCACGAGCATCAGGAACAAGCATCATGCACAAGCATCAGGCACAAGTGTCAAGCACAAGGATCAGGCACAAGCATCAGGTACAATCATCAGGCACAAGGATCAGGCAAAAACATCAGGCACAAGAATGAGGCAAAAGCATGAGGCACAAGCATCTGGCACAAGCATGAGACACAGGCATCAGGCACACGCATCTGGCGCACACATCATGTACAAGCATCAAGGACAAGAGTCAGGCACAAGCATCATGCACACGTATCAGGCACAAGAATCAGGCACAAGCACAAGGCAAAAACATCAGGCACAAACATCAGGCACAAGCATCAGGTTCAAGCATCAGCCACAAGATCCAGGCACAAGCATCAGGCACAAGCATCACCCAAGCATTAGCCATATGTATCAGCCACAAGAACCAGGCAAAGGAATCAGGCACAAGCACCAGGCACAACAATCAGACAAACAGATCAGCCACGAGAATCAGGCACAAGCATCAGGCACGAGCATCAGGCACAAGGATTAGGCACAAGCATCAGGCACGAGCATCAGGCACAAGAATCAGGCACATGCATTAGGAAAAAGCATCAGGCACACCCATCAGGCACTAGCATAAGGCACAATCATCATGCACAAGCATCAGACGCAATCATCAGGCACAAGCATCAGGCACAAGCATCAGGAAAAAGCAACAGGCAGAAGTATAAGGAACAAGCATCAGGCACAAGCACCAAGCACAAGCATCAGGCACAAGCATCAGGCACAAGCATCAGGCACTGGCATCAGGGAAAAGCATAAGACACAAGAATCAGGCACNAGGTACAATCATCAGGCACAAGGATCAGGCAAAAACATCAGGCACAAGAATGAGGCAAAAGCATGAGGCACAAGCATCTGGCACAAGCATGAGACACAGGCATCAGGCACACGCATCTGGCGCACACATCATGTACAAGCATCAAGCACAAGAGTCAGGCAGAAGCATCATGCACACGTATCATGCACAAGAATCAGGCACAAGCATAAGGCAAAAACATCAGGCACAAACATCAGGCACAAGCATCAGGTTCAAGCATCAGGCACAAGATCCAGGCACAAGCATCAGGCACAAGCATCACCCAAGCATTAGCCACGTGTATCAGCCACAAGAACCAGGCAAAGGAATCAGGCACAAGCACCAGGCACAACAATCAGAAACACGGATCAGCCACAAGAATCAGGCACAAGCATCAGACACGAGCATCAGGCACAATGATTAGGCACAAGCATCAGGCACAAGCATCAGGCACAAGCATCAGGCACATGCATTAGGAAAAAGCATCAGGCACACCCATCAGGCACTAGCATAAGGCAAAATCATCATGCACAAGCATCAGACGCAGTCATCAGGCACAAGCATCAGGCACAAGCATCAGGCACAAGCATCAGGCACAAGCATCAGGCTCAAGCATCAGGCATATGCATCAGGTACAAGCATCAGGCACAAGCAACAGACTCAAGCATAAGGCAAATTTGCCAGGCAGAAGCATCAGGCACAAGAATCAGGCACAAGCATTAGGAACATGCATCAGAAACAAGCATCAGGCACAAGCATCAGGCACAAGAATCAGGTACAACCATCAGGAAAAAGCATCAGGCAGAAGCATCAGGCACGAGCATCAGGCACAAGCACCAGGCAAACATATGAGGGAACGGTAATAGGTACACACATCAGGCACAAGCATCAGGCACAAGCAACAGCAAAAACAATCAGGCACAACCATGAGGCACAAAAATCAGGCAAAAGCATCAGGCACAAGCATCAGGCACAAACATCATGAACAAGCATCAGGCTCAAGAATGACGCACAAGTATCAGGCACAAGCATCAGGCACAAGCATCAGGCACAAGCATCAGGCTCAAGCATCAGGAAAAAGCAACAGGCAGAAGTATAAGGAACAAGCATCAGGCACAAGCACCAAGCACAAGCATCAGGCACAAGCATCAGGCACACGCATCATGCACAAGCATCAGGCAGAAGCATCAGGCACACACATCAGGAAAGGGTAACAGGCACATGCATAAGGAACGAGCATCAGGAATAAGAATCAGGCACAAGAATCAGGCACAAGCATCAGGCAAAAGAATCAGGCACAAGCATCAGGCACAAGCATCATGCTCAAGCGTCAGGCTCAAGGATCAGGCACAAGTATCAGGCACAAGCAACAGGCACAAGCATCGGGCACAAGAATCAGGAAAAATCATCAGGCAAAAGAATCACGCACAAGCACCAAGCACAAAAATCAGTCACAAGCATCAGCCACAGGAATCAGGAACAAGCATCAGGCATAAGAATCAGGCACAAGCATCAGGCACAAGCATCAGGCACAAGAATCAGAAACAAGAATCGGACACAAGAATAAGGGACAAGCATCATGGAAAAGCATCAGGTACAGAAATCACGCGCAAGCATCAGGCACAAGCTTCAGATAGAATACTCATGCACAAGAATCAGGCACAAGCATCAGGCACACGCATCAGGCCCATGCTTTTGGCAAAATCATCAGGCATATGCATCAGGCAAAATCATCAGGCACAAGTGTCAGGAACAAGCATCAGGCACAAGCATCAGGCACAAGCATCAGGCACAAGCATCAGGCACAAGCATCAGGCACACGCATCAGGCCCATGCTTTTGGCAAAATCATCAGGCATATGCATCAGGCAAAATCATCAGGCACAAGTCTCAGGCACAAGCATCAGGCACAAGCATTAGGCAAACACATCAGGGAACGGTAGCAGGCACACACATAAGGCACAGGCATTAGGCACAGGCATTAAACACAAGATTTAGGGAAAAGCATCAGGTACAAGCAACAGGCACAAACATTAGGCCAAGAATCAGGCAAACGACTCGTGCACAAGAGTCAGGCGCAAGCATCAGGAACACGCGTCAGGCACATGCAGGAGGCAAAAGCATCAGGCATATGCATCAGGTACAAGCATCAGGCACAAGCATCAGGCACACGCATCAGGCCCATGCTTTTGGCAAAATCATCAGGCATATGCATCAGGCAAAATCATCAGGCACAAGTCTCAGGCACAAGCATCAGGCACAAGCATTAGGCAAACACATCAGGGAACGGTAGCAGGCACACACATAAGGCACAGGCATTAGGCACAGGCATTAAACACAAGATTTAGGGAAAAGCATCAGGTACAAGCAACAGGCACAAACATTAGGCCAAGAATCAGGCAAACGACTCGTGCACAAGAGTCAGGCGCAAGCATCAGGAACACGCGTCAGGCACATGCAGGAGGCAAAAGCATCAGGCATATGCATCAGGTACAAGCATCAGGCACAAGCATCAGGCACACGCATCAGGCCCATGCTTTTGGCAAAATCATCAGGCATATGCATCAGGCAAAATCATCAGGCACAAGTCTCAGGCACAAGCATCAGGCACAAGCATTAGGCAAACACATCAGGGAACGGTAGCAGGCACACACATAAGGCACAGGCATTAGGCACAGGCATTAAACACAAGATTTAGGGAAAAGCATCAGGTACAAGCAACAGGCACAAACATTAGGCCAAGAATCAGGCAAACGACTCGTGCACAAGAGTCAGGCGCAAGCATCAGGAACACGCGTCAGGCACATGCAGGAGGCAAAAGCATCAGGCATATGCATCAGGTACAAGCATCAGGCACAAGCATCAGGCACACGCATCAGGCCCATGCTTTTGGCAAAATCATCAGGCATATGCATCAGGCAAAATCATCAGGCACAAGTCTCAGGCACAAGCATCAGGCACAAGCATTAGGCAAACACATCAGGGAACGGTAGCAGGCACACACATAAGGCACAGGCATTAGGCACAGGCATTAAACACAAGATTTAGGGAAAAGCATCAGGTACAAGCAACAGGCACAAACATTAGGCCAAGAATCAGGCAAACGACTCGTGCACAAGAGTCAGGCGCAAGCATCAGGAACACGCGTCAGGCACATGCAGGAGGCAAAAGCATCAGGCATATGCATCAGGTACAAGCATCAGGCACAAGCATCAGGCACACGCATCAGGCCCATGCTTTTGGCAAAATCATCAGGCATATGCATCAGGCAAAATCATCAGGCACAAGTCTCAGGCACAAGCATCAGGCACAAGCATTAGGCAAACACATCAGGGAACGGTAGCAGGCACACACATAAGGCACAGGCATTAGGCACAGGCATTAAACACAAGATTTAGGGAAAAGCATCAGGTACAAGCAACAGGCACAAACATTAGGCCAAGAATCAGGCAAACGACTCGTGCACAAGAGTCAGGCGCAAGCATCAGGAACACGCGTCAGGCACATGCAGGAGGCAAAAGCATCAGGCATATGCATCAGGTACAAGCATCAGGCACAAGCATCAGGCACAAGAATCAGGCACAAGTATCATGCACACGCATCAGGAACAGGCATCAGACACAAGAATTGGGGACAAACATCGTGGAAAAGCATCAGGTACGAGCATGAGGCATAAGCATCAGGCAAAAAACTCATGCACAAGAATCAGGCAAAAAGCATCAGGTACAATAATCAGGTACAAGCATCAGGCACAAGCATCAGGCACAAGCATCAGGAAAAAGCATCAGAAGTAAGCATTAGGCACAAGCATAAAGCACAAGCATCAGGCACAAGCAGCTCACACAAGCATCATGCACAAGAATCAGGCTCAAGACACAGGCACAAGCATCAGGCAAAAGCATCAGGCACAAGCATCAGGCACAAGCATCAAGCACATGAAAAAGGCACAAGCATCAGGCACAAGCATCAGGTACAAGCATCGGGCACAAGCATCAGGCACAAGCATCAGGCACAAGCAACAGGCATAAGCATCAGGCATGAGCTTCAGGCACAACCATCATGCACAAGCATCAGGGACAAGCATCAGGCCCAAGCGTCAGCAACAGGGATGATGCACAAGAATCAGGAACAAGCATCAGGCACAAGCATCAAGCCCAAGCATGAGGCACAAGCATGTGGCACAACCATAAGCCACAATCTCGAGGCACAAGAATCAGGCACAAGCATCAGGCACATGCATCAGGCACACTCAACCGGCACAAGCATCAAGAACAAGCACCAGGCATACGCATTAGGCACAAGCACCAGGAACTAGCATCAGGCGCAAGAGTCAGGCACAAGCATCAGGCACTAGCATCAGGTGCAAGCATCAGGCTCGAGCGTCAGCAACAAGCATGAGGCACAAGCATCAGGTAAAAGAATCAGGCTCAAGCATCAGGCACAAGCATCAAGCACAAGACTGGGGAACAAGCATGAGGCACAATCATGAGCCACAAGCACGAGGCACAAGCATCAGGCACATGCATCAGGCTCACGCATCAAGCTTCACGCACAAGCGTCAGGCACAATCATCAAACACAAGCATCAGGCACAAGCATCAGGCACATGCATCAGGCTCACGCATCAAGCTTCACGCACAAGCGTCAGGCACAATCATCAAACACAAGCATCAGGCACAACAATCAGGCACAAGAATCAGGCACAAGCATCAGGTACGAGCATCAGGCATAAGCATCAGGCAAAAAACTCATGCACAAGAATCAGGCAAAAAGCATCAGGTACAATCATCAGGTACAAGCATCAGGCACAAGCATCAGGCAAAAAACTCATGCACAAGAATCAGGCAAAAAGCATCAGGTACAATCATCAGGTACAAGCATCAGGCACAAGCATCAGGCACAAGCATCAGGAAAAAGCATCAGAAGCAAGCATTAGGCACAAGCATAAAGTACAAGCATCAGGCACAAGCAGCTCACACAAGCATCATGCACAAGAATCAGGCTCAAGACACAGGCACAAGCATCAGGCAAAAGCATGAGGCACAAGCATCAGGCAGAAGCATCACGCACATGAAAAAGGCACAAGCATCAGGCACAAGCATCAGGCACAAGCATCAGGCAGAAACATCAGGCACGAGAATCAGGCACAAGCATCAGGCGCAAGCAACAGGCATAAGCATCAGGCACGAGATTCAGGCGCAACCATCAGGCACAAGCATCAGAGGCAAGCATCAGGCCCAAGCGACAGCAACAGAAATGATGCACAAGAATCAGGAACAAGCATCAGGCACAAGCATCAAGCCCAAGCATGAGGCACAAGCATGAGGCACAACCATAAGCCACAATCTCGAGGCACAAGCATCAGGCACAAGCATCAAGCCCAAGCATGAGGCACAAGCATGAGGCACAACCATAAGCCACAATCTCGAGGCACAAGCATCAGGCACAAGCATCAGGCACATGCATCTGGCACACTCAACCGGCACAAGCATCAGGAACAAGCACCAGGCATACGCATTAGGCACAAGCATCAGGAACAAGAATCAGGCGCAAGAGTCAGGCACAAGCATCAGGCACTAGCATCAGGCGCAAGCATCAGGCTCGAGCGTCAGCAACAAGCATGAGGCACAAGCATCAGGAAAAAGAATCAGGCTCAAGCATCAGGCAAAAGCATCAAGCACAAGCCTGAGGAACAAGCATGAGGCACAATCATGAGCCACAAGCACGAGGCACAAGCATCAGGCACATGCATGAGGCTCACGCATCAAGCTTCACGCACAAGCGTCAGGCACAATCATCAAACACAAGCATCGGGCACAACAATCAGGCACAAGCATCAGGCACAAGCATCAGGTACAAGAACCAGGCACAAGTATCAGGCACAAGAATCAGGCACAAGTATCAGGCACAAGCACCAGGCACAAGCATCGGGCACAAGAATCAGGCACAAGCATCAAGCACAAGCGTTAGGCACAACAATCAGGCACAAGAATCAGGCAAAAGTATCAGGCACAAGCACCAGGCACAAGCATCCGGCACATGAATCAGGCACAAGCATCAGGCACAAGCATCAGGCACAAGCATCAGACACACACATCAGGCACAAGCATCAGGTGAAATCATCAGGAAAACATCATCAGGCACAACCATCAGGAACGAGAATCAGGAACAATAATCAGGCACAATCATCAGGAAGAAGCATGACGCACAAGCATCAGGCACAAGAATCAGGCACGAACATCAGGCACAAGCATCAGGAACAAGCACCAGGCACAAGCATCAGGCGCAAGCATCAGGCACAAGAATCAGGCACAATCAACAGGCACAAGCATCAGGCACAAGCATCAGGCACAAGCATCAGGCACGAGCATCAGGCACAAGCATCAGGCACAAGCATCAGGCACAAGCACCAGGCACAAGCATCAGGCACAAGCATCAGGCACAAGCATCAGGAACAAGCATCAGGCACAAGCATCAGGCACAAGCATCAGGCAAAAGAATCAGGCACAAGCATCATGCACAAGCGTTAAGCCCAAGAATCAGGCACAAGTATAGGGCACAAGCACAAGGCACAAGCATCGGGCACAAGAATCAGGCACAAGCATTAGGCACAGGCATCAAGAAAAAGCATCAGGCACAAGCATCAGGCACAACCTTTAGGTACAAGCATCAGGAACAAACATTAGGTACAAGCATCAGGCACGAACATCTGGCACACGAGTCAGGTACAAGCATCAGGCAAAAGCATCAGCACAAGAATCAGGCACAAGCATCAGGCAAAATCATCAGGCACAAGCATCAGGGACAAGAATCAGGATCAAGCATCAGGCACAAGCATCAGGCACAAGCATCAGGCTCAAGAATCAGGCACAAGCATAATGCACAAGCATCAGGCACACGCAGCAGGCACAACGATCGGGCACACACATCAGGCAAAGGCAACAGGCACACGCATCTGGCACAAGCATCAGGCACAAGCATCAAGAACAAGCATCAGGTATAAAGCATCAGGCACAAGGATCAGGCACAAGCATCAGGTACAAGCATCAGGCACAAGCATCATGCGCAAGCACTAGGCACAAGTGTCAGGCTCAAGCATCAGGCACAAGCATCAGGGACAAGCATCAGGCACAAGCATCATGCGCAAGCACTAGGCACAAGTGTCAGGCTCAAGCATCAGGCACAAGCATCAGGGACAAGCATCAGGCACAAGCATCATGCGCAAGCACTAGGCACAAGTGTCAGGCTCAAGCATCAGGCACAAGCATCAGGGACAAGCATCAGGCACAAGCATCATGCGCAAGCACTAGGCACAAGTGTCAGGCTCAAGGATCAGGCACAAGCATCACGCACAAGCATCAGGCACAAGCATCAGCCATAAGAATGAGCCACAAGCATCAGCCTCAAGCACCAGGCAAAAGAATTAGGCACAAGCACCAGGGACAACAATGAGGCACAAGGATCAGCCACGAGAATCAGGAACAAGCATCAGGCACAAGCATCAGGCACAAGCATGAGGCATAAGCATTTGGCACAAGCATCAGGCACAAGAATCAGGCACAGGAATCAGACACAAGAATTAGGGACATTAATCATGGAAATGCATCAGGTAAAGGCATCAGGTACAGGCATCAGGCACAAGCATCAAGAACAAGCATCAGGCAAAAGACTCATGCACAAAAATCGGGCACAAGCTTCAGGCACACAAATCAGGCACATTTACGAGGTTAAAGCATCAGGCACACGCATCAGACACAAGCATCAGGCACAAGAATCAGGCAGACAAACCAGGCACAAGAATGAGATACAAGAATAAGACACAAGCATCAGGCACAAGCATGAGGCAAAGGCATCAGGCACAAGCATCATGCACAAGCATCAAGCACAAGACTCAGGCAAAACCATCAGGCACAAGCATCAGAAACAAGCATCAGGCACAAGCATAAGGCACAAGCATCAAGCACAAGCATCAGGCACAAGAATTAGGCACAAGCATCATGCACAAACATCAGGCTCAAAACACAGGCACAAGCATAAGGCACAAGCATCAGGCACAAGCATTGTGCACAAGAATCAGGCACCAGCATCAGGCACAAGCATCAGGCACAAAAACCAGGCACAAGAATCAGGCACCAGCATCAAGCATAAGCATCAGGCACAAGCATCAGGCAAAACCATAAGGCACAAGTTTGAGGCACAAGCATGAGGCACAAGCATCAGGGACAGGAATCAGGAAAAAGCATCAGGAACAAGCATCATGCACAAGAATCAAGCACAAGCATCAGGTACAAGCATCAGGCAAAAGCATCAGAAACAAGCTAGGGCACAAGCATCGGCCAGAAGCATCAAGAACAAGCATCAGGCACAAGCAGCAGGCACAAGCATCATGCCCAAACATCAGGCTTAAGACACAGGCAAAAGCATCAGGCACAAGCATCAGGCACAAGCATCAGGGACAAGAATGAGGCACTAGCATTGGACACAAGAATGAGGCACAAGCATCAGGCACAAGCATCAGGCAGAAGCAACAGGCACAAGAATCACGTACAAGCATCAGGAACAATAATCAGATGCAAGCATCAGGCACAAGCGTCAGGCACAAGCATCAGATGCAAGCATCAGGCTCAAGCGTCAGGCACAATCATCAGATGCAAGCATCAGGCACAAGCGTCAGCAACAAGCATGAGGCACAAGCATCAGGCACAAGCGTCAGGCACAAGCATCAGATGCAAGCATCAGGCTCAAGCGTCAGGCACAATCATCAGATGCAAGCATCAGGCACAAGCGTCAGCAACAAGCATGAGGCACAAGCACGAGGCACAAGAATCAGGCACAAGCATCAGGCACACACATAAAGTACAAGCACGAGGCACAAGCATGAGGCACACCCATGAGCCACAAGCACGAGGCCCAAGTATCAGGCACAAGAATCAGGCACGTGCATCAGGCACACACATCAGGCACACACATCAGGCCCAAGAATAAGGCACAAGCATCAGGTACAAGAATCAGGCACAAGCAGCAGGTACAAGCATCAGGCAGAAGCATCGCGCACACGAATCAGGCCCAAGCATCAGGATCAAGCATCAGGCAGAAGAATCAGGCTAAAGCATCAGGCACAAGCATCAGGTACAAGCATCAGGCACAAAAATCAGGCACAAGCATCAGGCATAAGCATAAGGCACAAGCATTAGGCACAAGCATCAGGAACAAGCATCAGCACAAGCATCAGGCACAAGCATAAGGCACAAGAATCAGGCAGAAGCATGGGGCAAAAGCATCAGGCACAAGCATCAGGCACACGCATGAGGCGCAAGAATCATGCACAAGCATCAGGCACAAGCATGAGGCACAAGCATGAGGCACACGCATCAGGCACAAGTATGGGGCACAAGCATGAGGCAGAAGCATCAGGCACAAGCATCAGGCACACGCATGAGGCGCAAGAATCATGCACAAGCATCAGGCACAAGCATGAGGCACAAGCATGAGGCACACGCATCAGGCACAAGTATGGGGCACAAGCATGAGGCAGAAGCATCAGGCACAAGCATCAGGAAAAAGCATCAGGCACAAGCATCATGCACAAGCATCAGGCACAAGCATCAGGCACAAGCATCAGGCAAAATCATCAGGAACAAGCATAAGGCACAAGCATCAGGCACAAGCATCAAGCAAAAGCATCAGGCACAAGCAGCAGGCACAAGCATCATGCACAAGCATCAGGCTCAAGACACAGGCATAAGCATCAGGCAAAGGCATCCGGCACAAGCATCCGGCACAAGAGTCAAGGACAAGCATCTGCACAAGCATCAGGCACAAGATTCAGGCAGAAGCATCAGGCAGAAGTATCAGGTACAAGCATCAGGCACAATCATCAGGCCAAAGCATCAGGCACAACCATCGACACAAGCATCAGGCACAAGCATCAGGTACAAGCATGAGGCACGAGAATCAGGCACAAGAGTCAGCAACAAGCATGAGGCACGAGCATCAAGCAAAGGCAACAGGCACACGCATCAGGGACAAGCATCAGGCACAAGAATCAGGAACAAGCATCAGGCACAAGCATCAGGCACAAGCATCCGGCAAAACAATCAGGCACAAGCATCATGCACAAGCATCAGGCACAAGCATCCGGCAAAACAATCAGGCACAAGCATCATGCACAAGTGTCAGGCTCAAGAATCAGGCACAAGTATCAGGCACAAGCATAAGGCAAAAGCATCGGGCACAAGAATCACACACAAGCAGTAGGCACACGCATCAGGCACAAGCATTAGGCACAAGCTTCAGGTACAAGCATGAAGCACAAAAATTTGGCACAAGCATCAGGCACGAGCATCAGGAACAAGAATCAGGCACAAGCATCAGGAACAAGCATCAGGCATAAGCATCATGCACGATCATCCTGGAAAAGCATCAGGCTCAAGAAGCAGGAACAAGCATCAGGAACAAGCATCAGGCACAAGCATCAGGCACAAGCATCAGGCACAACACCAGGCACAAGCATCATGCACAAGCAT
>SZWC01007668.1:99282-117716 GCA_023375785.1 Penium margaritaceum | reverse complement strand
GGGGAGTGGAAAATGTACGAGGGGAGTGTAAGTGGAGGTGTATGGCAGGTTGTGTGTAGGTTGTGTATAGGTGTACACTTGTGTATATTGTTTTGAGTGATGTTGTCAGTGGTGGTGGGGTGGAGGCGGAAGGGGTGGAGCAGGGAAGGGGTTGGAAGTGTATGTGAGGAGTGTAAGTGGAGGTGCATGGCCTGGTGTGTGGGTTGAATGTAGAATTGTGTACTTGTGTATGTTAAGTAGTGTGTATGAGGTGGTTGGTGGTCATTGGATGAGGTGGGAGAGGGGGTTGTGGGGGTAGAAAGCGTATGCCGGGATTGGAAGTGGCGGTGAACGTTTGGATGTATGTGTTGTGCATAGAAGTGTGAGATAGTGTGTTTTGTTTTGAGTGGTGTTTTTAAGATTTTAGTGGTGAATGGGAGAGGGAGGGGGAAAGGGGGGTGGGGGTAGAAAGTGTACGTGGGGAGTATGTATAAAAAGAGCATGCTATGGGTCAAGGTGTACTCTAGTTGAGAAGATATTGCACACTCAAATTTTAAACATGGGAAAGCAAGGAGTGTTGATTTAAGTGGAAAGCTTGAAACATTGTCCAAGTTAGCTTCCTGTACAAATTCTGTCATGTATGATAGCAAAAAAACAAAATGCATATCCATTGTATGCCTTATCATATTCTTTATCATTTTGAAGGAGAGTTTTCCTTGAACATTTCACATGTGAAGAAGTACCTGAAGGTTTACCTTGTTGAAACCATCTTTAGGTATGTATTTTCCCTTCAATCCTATACCCGTAACTAAAACCTCCTTTTCTTTCTTCCTGGGCAATTGTTTTCTACACTGGACATCTCTAGTGACACAAAAGACATTATTCTGCACAAACACAATACATGCTAGACATGTATATTTCCTTGTGCCGTACATTTTTACCTGAAATCACTTTGGGTCAGCGACGGATCTGGCCTTGTTTCGTGACCCCCTCGACGCGAATGTCAAGACATATTCAGTCAGTGGTCAAGGAAGAATTTGTCGCTCGTGCGGCAGTCAAAAAATAGACCAGCCCCACGAGCAAACAAATTTCCTTGTACACGCGGCACAAATGCAGGCATTCATGCCAGCCTGCAATAACATTGTGATGTTCGGGTGTTGGGCTTCGCACGTCCGGCTTTGGTTTTCCGACAAGTACCAGACCGGGTGCCATTTTTGTGCTCATACCTTACAACCAACCATCATGATTGAGATGATCAGAGTTCGGAGCCAATACCTGAGTAGTCGGGCTTCGCCGTCGGCCGAGGTCGGTTGTCGACGACTCGTCGGCAGTTTGTTTACAACGGTCATCTCTTCAATTGGTTTTCAATCGACTGCCATTAGATGAGGATATCGTAGATGTTTGGAAAAAACCACTTCATGGTCCATGACCTTCAATCTGCGATAATGGACGGTTTGCGGACATCGCATGGACCAGTGCACTTGTGTACATCTCACTGTTTCTCATCGGTCATTCTCATGCACTTCGACCAACACTCGCCACATACACTTCTCCGCTGGAGGGGAGGGGGTGGTTGGCACAATTAGTCAGAACCAGCCCCCCCCCTCCCTCTTTAGACACAAAAGTGTATGCCGTGATTGCATATGGAAGTGTAGTATTTGTAGTACGAGTTGGAAGGATATTGTACACAAGTGCAACTGAAGAACCTTCTTTCATATGTCCAACACAAAAGACACTAATTCACAGTGAACCGAATAAGCCTGCGAACAGTCATGCACTGTCCTGTACACTCCCCACATACACATCGTTTGAGTTGGCAAGGGGGGGGGAGGGGAACTTGCCAAACGGGTTTGCTGGGAGCAAACGTGAAAACGGGTATGAAGTCATCGTTGTCCCCGACAGCACAACTCCAATTCTTGGAAGATCCTTCAAATGTGAACCTAAGTTATACGGTGTCCACTGCCCTCGATAAACCCAGATTTAGGTGTAGAGAACAAGACAACGTCTGGTAGGTTCTAGATTCAAATAGAAATCAACTATGTAATCACATTTGCAAGGAAAGCTTTAAGGACACTGTGTAGGGCGTATCCATCCACGACCGAATCCGGACAAGCACAGCAGCAACAACGTGGCCGAGAGACTCCATGTTGGGCAAGACCAGCAGCATACAGTTGATGTTGAACTTGAATGTCCGGGATATCGCCAAGGGCGGAATGACCATATACCTATCATTTGGGACAAAAAGCCTGATCCCCCCTCGCTCGGAACAACAAGCCCCATCCGTCCCTACGTCGGGACAATAAACCTGATCTGCCGCTATGTCGAAACAATATTCCTGATCGGTCCCTTCTACACGGACGCGAGTTTAAAGGCATAACAAATTGACAATATACCCCTCTTGTTTGTCAGAAGATAGAATGTCAACATCGCATGGATGCGGCGTCGACATGCTGACATCACCATTTTTTACCCAATCATCACAAAATCGTCATTAGAAGGGTCGGTAAATTTTCTGAAGTGGTTTGTAAGAAGTTTGCATGGGGGGTCCAAGACCTCTCATGCGTTTAAGGGAAACCTGCTGGGCCCCGCTACCTCGGGGCACAGCAGGTGCCCGTGAAAAAACAAATCCCTTAAACCCCGGGTGTAATAAGGGGGTAGGTTTTTCTATGCTTTTTACATCAAACGAGGGTGCAAAGTTGGGAAAATGTAAAGAAAAGAAAACACAGATTTCTGGCTCCCCATTCGTGAAGGGCGGGTTCCTACGGACGCCCATCTGCCAGAATCCCCAGCAAAGTCCCCCCCACCCCCCCCCCCCCACCACACTCCTCCCCCTCCCCCCACCTCCCGGCAGCCCACCGGCCGCCCTTACCATCGTGGCCCTCATTTGCATGGGCCTCGATAGGCAGGCGAGTGGGTGGGCAGGTGAGCTGCGAGAAGCAAACGGGGTGCGGGGTTGGGGGGGGGGGGGATTGACGAAGTGCAGAACGACGGACGTCGGCCGGTAATCTCCCCCCCCCCCCCCCATCGCTCGAAACTACCACGCATGCCCGCTTTCACCATGTTCAAGCAGTGACATGCATCGTTGTTTGTGAATGGTGAAAACGGGGGGGCAGATTGGCCTTGTTTTTGTCGGACAGGTGGCTTATTGTTCCAACAGGGGGGTATGTGAGGCTTATTGTTCAGATGGAGGGGCGAATGAGGCTTATTATTCCGACCGAGGGGTATATGAGGGTCATGGGTAACAAAACAAGGGGGGTCATGATTTTTGCACTATCGTCAATCAAAGGCCTTTTGATGGGATGATCCCGTGTGCGAATCCCTCAACGCCTTGTCAAGGTGGATTTTTTCACCAGTCATCCACTTACGGGGGAATTCGGGTGAATGGAAATTCTTGTAGGTAACGGTGGGATTTTATAGCAACGAAAAGTCGGAATTCTTGTTGTCCCTGTCCTATGTGTTAGGTCGTTAGGGTCTTTGATGAAAATAAAGGAAAATGTAATTGTTCCATACTATAATGACACTATCATTTGCTCAAAATCACTCTTAACCATGAAACTTTAAACCTTTGGGGGTTGGAAAACCTAACTATGTGGGAAATTTCAACTTTAAAATGGCCAAGACATGTATACATATGTTCATTATGCTTGATGTTCGGTTCTTGTAACTGCGTCTCTAAGTCTCTTGATTGCTCCTTCGATTCGATGACGAGCGCAAGAGAGACAACAAGGAGCTCTCAAGTAAGAGTTGGAGCTCGAAATCACAGGTCTAAGGCTCTCTCTCTCTTGGCATTTGATGCGTTCGGCCCATACATCATTCATTAATCTAGAGCCATACTTAACCATGGTGCACACGAGCTGAGCACAACACGAACAAGAAGTGACCATACTTCGCATCAACTGTTCGGGCACTAAATTGCAAATGAAATTTAGAGTGAATACTAGTGGTACAACGGTATCGCTGAGATGTGCACGCACAAGTATCAGGTTTCAACAGGGGGGGCAAGCCTATATGTGAAATTCTTGTCTGGGACGCAAAACGTCAACTTCTTTAGAGGGGCACAGGGAAACTTTCAAGTTTCGGGGAGTCACTCAAACATATTGAAATGAAGATGTATCATTTTCCACGATGGTACACAAAATGTCAACATTCTTGTTGTTTTGCTGTATCAAGACACAGTCCATTTAGACTACATTATGAAATTTCCATCAAACAATATGGCCTGTCACTGAATAATGTTGAAAAGGACAGCTTCACGCTTGCACATAGTGTACCTTGTTTTGAAGAATGGGGTCATTGCTTTGCGTTCTGTTGGTTTTGTGCTCACTTAGAGTTGCCGTGGCCAACCAAAGCCACTACAGTCTTTTCCTGGGACACAAAAAACATCATGGTTTTAGGAGGGACACGGGGTTTCACATTTCAAACGAGCACACAAAAATGCCACGTTTCATATGGACACACAAGCATGTCGCATTTTTACGAGAGCGTAGAATTGCCAGTATCGAATGTTTAGCCTAGGTATAAAACTAAAGTCTTCATTTAATCCATGGCCATGGTATTTCTTTGTAACTTTTCTCAATCGTGACTTACTCTCTATTGGACACCCCTTTCTCATCTCCCACTGGTGATTTCCCTTCATCTGAGGTCCTTTCCCGCAATTTCATATGCGAAATGTAAGGGCACTCTAGCTATGGTATCCATGCAATGAAGGCTTGTAGTTGCCATATTCACAAGTTCAAACACTAGTACCCCATATACGACAGCTTATAAGAAGAACAATGAGGTCCGACTTGCTCGCCATCCCAAATCGGCAACATGTGTCGCTGGTCGAGGATGCTGGGCAAGGTCATGGTCGGTTGATCACGAATTTTGATCCCTCACAGGATCGCGATGGAACGACCACCCTTTCTATTTATTCCTTACGAAGTGTAAACCTCTTACGATGATATAGGATTTTCCATGTTTAGTGCGGGTGGACATGGTGCAAAACATAAAGCCCCGCATTGCAAAAAGGGTGTTGTGCATACAGAGGAAGGAAAGGAGGTGGCCACTTGATCGCGACCGAGCGGAAACCAATTATTCATGGTTTCATTACAAGCAAGCCACATTCAAACCCTACCACAAGTAACATTTGGGTCTTTGACGTGCTGGTTTCGTGCAGAACTTTGCTAGGCTTCGCAGTAGCGGGGCCTAATAGGCTCACTTGCAACACATGGGAAGTTTTGGACCCCCGAACGAAGCAAAAGACACCCTCTCCAATGACCAGTAATCCCTTAGAAAGGGGTTTGTGACTTATTTACATAAATGATGACATTAGCATGCCACCCACACGCATGCGGCCTTGACATGGTGATCGCCTCACTTTGTTTCTAACGTATCCTTCACTCTCATGACCTATGGGTATGGTGTCATGAAACAGTAAAGTGTTGAACATGGGATGGTGAATATTAGAGTCATGAATGTAGAAGTTTTTTGACAAAAATATGGGCATGGGTTCTCAAATGAAGGAAAATCATCTGTGCGAGATGAGAAAGGGGTGTCCAATAACATGGAGTGCTCACATGAGTGGGCAGACGCAGCCTTCACCACCAACTAGCTACGGCACACGTTGACGATTGGAAAAGGTGCCGAGCAAAGCGGCTGCGCAGGGAGCCGCTTGCAATATTTCATTTGCAATTTAGTGCTCAAACAGTTGATGCAAAATCTGGTCACTATTTGTTAGTGTTGTGCTCAGCTCATGTGCACCATGGTTAAATCTGGCCCCGGATAAATGAATGAAGTATGGGTCAAACGCATCAAATGCCAAGAGAGAGAACCTTAGACCTGTGAATTTGAGCTCCAACTCCTTGCTTTAGAGATCCTTGCTCTATCTCTTGCGCCTGTCGTCAAAATGAAGGAGGGATAAAGAGAATTGGAGATGCAGTTACAAGTACTGAACATCAAGCAAAATGAACATATGTATACATGTGTTGGCCACTTTAAAGTTGAATTTCCCCTCGGAGTTAGGTTTTTAAACCCCCAAAAGTTAAAAATTTCATGGTTAAGAATTATTTGGAGCGAATGATAGTGGCATTATAGTATGCAAAAAATACATTCTCCTTTTGTTTTTATGAAAGACCCCGTACGACCTGACACAGAGGACAAGGACAACGAGAAGTCCGATTTTTTGTCGCTACAAAATTCTACCATTACCTACAAAAACTTCCTTTCACCCAAATTCCCCCATAAGCGGATGACTGGTGAAAAAATCCACCTTGACAAGGTATTGAGGGGTTCGCACACGGGATCATCCCATCAAAAGGCCTTTGATTGACGATACGGCAAAAATCCCAACCCCCCCTGTTTTGTTACCCATGACCCTCATATACCCCTCAGTCGGAATAATAAACCTCATTCGCCCCTCTGTCGGAACAATAAGCCTCATATACCCCTTTGTTGGAACAATAAGCCCCATTTTCCCCTGTCTGACAAAAACAAGGCCTATCCCCCCCCCCTGTTTTCACCACGCTCAAACAGCTATGCATGTCGCTGCTTGAACATGGTGAAAGCGGGGATGCCTAGTAGTTTCGAGAGGTGGGGGGGGGAGGAGATTGCCGGGCGACGTCCGTCGTTCGGCACTTCGTCAACCCCCCCCCCCCCCCCCCCCCCCCCCCCCCCCCCCCACCCCGCACCCCCTCCGCCTCTAGCAGCCCACCAGCCCATCCACCTGCCTGCCGATCCAGGCCCATGCAATTGAGGGCCGCGATGGTAAGGGCGGCCGATGGGCTGCCAGGAGGCGGGGGGGGGAGTGTGGTGGGGGGTTGGGGGGGGGCACTTCGTTGGGGATTCCAGCGGACGGGCGTCCGTAGGAATCCCCCTTTCACGTAGTCTTGTCCTTGCAAGGTAGGTGCTTGATTTCATGGTCAAAGTTAGTTCATGGTGGAAGTTGCAAGGACAAGAATACAAGAATTTCAAACCTAAGCTATTGGGGTCTTTGATGATCAAAGAAATGCAGACACCTGACATTGCAACATTCACATCTCGAGTGGATAGCCATGCTAACCATCCGATGTTCTACAACAGTTGACTCAAGATGTACAGGTATCCAAGCAAGCACTTCCAGAAACGTGTTCTTGCCACTACCTTTAGATGGAGAGTAGGACACAAAGCATGTGGTCAAAGATAGACGTAGACACCACCGACAGGTAAGCATGCTCGAGTACATATTAAAGTAGCAGCGCTACAACGCATTACATAATAATCCTATAAAAACTCCCTAGATCCCGATCCACATATCGATGACTGTCTACGTCCACATCAACCAACGTCTTCCAAAGCACCTAGATCAAGCAGCCAAAGGCAGGGAATTGCTCTGTTCCTTATGTACACAATTTCCTAGTATTTGCATGAGGGTAGTTCTGTCCTTATATTCACGGCCTACTAACCTTTGGATTTATGTGTTGTTTGGTCAAGGGGATTTTGCCCACCTGTCCTGGCCTCTGGTGTTCTGTTCTGGAAGGTTTTGCACAGCATGCGTGAACTTAAGCTCTTGCATGATACATTTGTCAGATGTCATACACTGAAGTCCAAAGGTTGTTAGAGGGATTTTATACTCTCAGTGACTTCAGGGAAACCCTCCTGACGACTTAGTGTAGGTAAAGTTGAATGATTCGAGTGTCCGTAGGCCCTTTTATCTTTCCACCTTGTCCCCTCATTCTCAGTCCAAACAAGGAGGGCTGTAGTACAACCGCATGGGATCACATGAGTATCACAAAAATAAAATTTAGAAAGGGGCAAAATTCAGCTTGTTTTTTGCATGGTGGCAAAAATCGTGGTGTGTGGAGAAACCATGGGAATTTCATGACAATCACTTTTCTGTTGCCTCTTGCTTTGTTGCTTGCACTCTACCCTCTTCTTTGCCTATCTTCTCTTGAAACATGGGACAAAAAAGGACAAAGACATGAAGGCATTAGCCTTGCCCTCAAGGCCATCGCGGCCTCATGGATCTCAATCAAGCCACTTGCTCAATTGACGGCTAGTGGCTGGCTAAGTCTGACACAATCCAACTAGTCAGTTGCCAACAGGCCAATTGCTAGCAAGTGGCTGGTCATCCAGCCCTCAACGTGACAAGAAATGGCTCGTTGCCAACCCCTTGCTTTTGCAAGGTGGGAGGACCAAAACGACCCTCCTGCTGCATTCCTCCCCACTTATTATTGTCTGTCTCAGATCATGGAAATTTTGGATAGTGTGATATTGAAGCACTGATATTGTGGGAGAAATGCAATGAATTCAAAGAACCAACTAAGATGTGAATGTGTACTTTGACATCTTGAGCTAGGCTACAACATGTTGGATAGTACAACTAGTGACACCCCCTGCAGGATGGAGCATCCATATTAAAGCCACACTGGATGTCCATAACCTGCAATGGTGTCTGCCAATTAATGTTGCTCAATGGTAATGTTGTTCACTATGTCCGTGTTCAAGTAGTGCCGCCTGCCATACACCTATCCGTTTCAGGTGCCATCTTAGTCCGATAATTGCTGACCCCCCAAATGGGGGAACAAGAGGGTGGTGTTGTTGGTACCAATTTGTGCTCCAAATTTGTTTTTTCTCAGGTTCACGACCAGCCCAATACGCAGCATACTTTCTCGCAACCCACCATTGGATTACACGCAGTGAGTTTTGGTGAAGGCATAAAACATTCCATCGTGCATCTACAACAGTGGTTGCTTGTGGCTGTTGCACTATTTCTTCCATTGCAAATGGAGCCAGTAGACTCACATGAAATACATCATGTGTCATCATTCCTTTTGCAAGAAGCAACAAATAAGCCACTCGCCCAATGTTTGTAACAAGAAATGGCCTAATCTATGTTAGCACAATTTTTTGCATCCTATGTAGCTCTAGCCAAAGGTTTTTGGTGCTGAGAAACACTGTGTCACCAAAAACAATGAGACCTCAGGGTGAATACTTTCAACATATGCCCTTTTTGGTCGTGGAGGTGCTTGAGGATAACAGATCACCTCTTGTACGAGTCTATGTGTCCAACAAAGGCTCGAGCAAAGAAAACATGTCCCTCTTTCCCCCCACCCTTCACCAATCAAGCGGGGACCACTAAGTGCTAGGTCTCAACACAATTGGTGAGAATTTGATTATTTCTTTTATGGTATTCTTCATCATAGGCTCTATCAATGCAAGGAGTAGTTTCCAACCATCCTTGGAAGAATCCACATGAATGCAAAGCATCAGCTCCAAAGTGTGATTCATTCACTCGGTTTGTCTGGCATTTCCAAGGTGGAATGCAATGGAATTGCCGCAATTGTTCTCAAAGTGCTCGTTCAATAATGTCTCAAGCTTACTGGCAGAATTTTCTTCCTTGGTGTAGGTAATACTCGACGGAAAGCCATGGTACTTCTTCTTACCCTCAAGGAAGGGACTAGTGATTTTGTTTGCACTCACACCTTGTGGTTGTTGGCACTAAATGTGTCATCTCCGTGAGATGGTCCACAACCAATAGTATAACATCATGCACATCTAAAAGACCAACAGTGAATTCCATTAAGACACACTCCCGTTATGTCCTTTGGATGGGGAGTTCTTGGAGGATTTCAACAAACCTCCTGTTTCTAGGCTTGTTTTCAAGAAATGGATCACATGTCATGTTATATTTGCAGAATCCAAAACCCCATCCTCGCCAATAATAGCATTTTGAGAGCACTTGTTGCATCTTTTATGGCCCCACATGTATTGCCACGAACTGATTATGGAACCGATAGATGATATCTCTTAGAACATCTCACGAGTCTGGCATAATTACATAACATCTATGCCAAGAGATCATTACCACTTCCACCGATCCATGCTTGTCCATATTCTGATAGGGTTGAAACCAAGAACCCACCAATTTGCCCATTCGGTTCCTATTCACGGGGCCATTGCATCTTCCTTGATGTTATGGCCACAAAGCATCCACCAGTTCCATCCTTTGTTTTATCTCCACGTGTTGTCGGCTTGGTTGATTGGTCATGCTCCTACACCCTGGCCAGAAATCCCATGTAAAAAAGAATTGACTAAGGTATCTTCTTGTGGGCACGTTGTATTGATTTTTTTCTGTTGCATTTAGAAAAAGAATGATAATGAGGTGAGGTTGATCACAAATTTTATGTCCCACATTGTGCCCTTTATTTGATAAGACATCTTAGTGGCAAGAACCGTAGCAAGGACTTTTGCTCACAATTTTTTTTTGTACTTTAACCAATTGAGCTGTTGGCTCTCAAATGCGACTAGGTACCCATTATGCACAAAGCTTGCTCTAATTCTTACCCCCCAAACACATCAAACCATACCCCCCACGTCTGCGATGTATATTGAGGAGCTAAAACGGACAATGTAGAAGAAAGCTATTTAAATTCAACAAGATTTCTCATGTGGAAAGATGTCCATTTCAAGTGGGTGTCGTTTTTCAAGAGACTTGTAAGTAGTGCTCATAGGGATGAATTCCCTTACATGAATTGATTGAAGTAACATGTAAGATGCAAGAAAGACCAAACTTGCCTGGCATTCTTTGCGCCCAGTGCTAGTGCACTACGGCTTGGGTTTTTCCGTGGATTGACATAGATGCCGCCCTTGGCAACAAAAGTATTCAAGGTACCTGAGCTCATCTTGTGTAAACTTACACTTGACCACTTTTACACATGATTTTTTTACTGGATGATTGCAATGCCGTTGTGTATTTCTTATGTGATCTTCCATCATTTCATAGAAAAACATGATGTCATGCAGATAACCCAACAAAATTGGCCAAGTTTCTTGGCAAGCGTTCAATTCATTTCCCCTACAAAAATTACCAAGGTATTTTTCAGTCCAAAACATAGAATTTGAAACTTAAAATGCCCCGTGTGTGCTTGGAACTCCATGATGAGCAAATGATCGTATGAGATATGAACCTGATAGTATCCTCAGACAGATATAAGGATGAGGTTATTCGTAAGGGCCAAATAGCTCGCGTATCCATAAAATGCAAAGTGTGACTCTCATACGCCCAGCACCGGCTATAAAAAACTCAGAAGCCCAGTAAAAAATCATGCTTGCTTGCGGCGTACGTCGACAGGTGAGCAAGACAAACAAGCGCATGGGCACATCGCTTTCACATGAGAGTCACGAGGGGGTGATGACCCCTTTGATTTCTTTGACACGCAAACCCCATAGTTCAATTTAGGGTTTTGTATGTTTCACGCGGGCGGAGCCCGCGCAAAACATACAACACCCTAAATCAAATTGTGGGGTTTGCGTGTAAAAAAAAAGGGGGGTCATTGCTCCCTTGCAATAAAGAAAAAACACCCTTCTCTCGTTTTTTACCTTTTTTATACACGAAACCTGTTCTTTCAACGCCCAAACCTCCATCAAGCCCTCCCCCTGATTACATTTGGCGTTTTGGGGCCTTATTTCTGCATAGGCTCCTATAGGGCCCCACGGCAGTGGGGCCCAGCAGGTTCCCTTTCAACGCATGTTGAGTCGTGAAGTCCCCTCAAACTCTAAACAAACCTCCCCACGCTAGTATCACAAATCCTTCAATGACAGGGTTTGTGACACTAGTGGGGGCGCCGCACGCCATGCGTCATTGACGCATGGCATGCGGCCTCATCATGCATTTTTTGTTTGTTACTGGCATGGTGGTAGCGGCGTCCGATGGGTAGCTGGGTTGTTTTTACTCGACGACGGAGAGATGAGCCATTTAGTTCCAAAACTTGGTATGTTGGACTTGTACCCTATTTTTTATACTTGGATTTGTTCAAAGAGGAACTAAGTCCATGATAGGAGGAATCAAATCACCATCGTTGTTTTATTCAACACTCTATATTCCATGCACATTCATAAACCAAAATCCTTTTGTTCGCAAAATGATCAACGAGCCACGTAGTGAGCTACTCAACATAACCTACCATTTTGCAAGGTGCACCTTGGTTTGGCACTTGGCCTCTTGCCTTTGTGCTAGACTGGTGCAATGCATGTATCTAAATCGAGGAGTTACCTATGGTTAGAGAAAAAACATGTGGCCCATATATCTTTCATATGGAACCCTAGTCGATGGATCTTGGAATACGTTAGAGAGATCCACCAAGAGAGTTTTGATATCTCGTATCGTGTCTTCCTTCTCCTCATCCTCCACTTTCTATTGTTTGGTCAAGAGATATCGGCACCCCCATCAAATAACATTTTTAACTTGCATCACATACAAGCAGTTGTAGACACCATGGTACACTTTTGTTCTCGGAATGAAGGCAAGTAAATTCTGACCCCTGTAGAGGATCTTACACTTTGACCCGATGCACGTCGAAGCCTTGTTCTCTTCAAGCCACGTGTTACGTATAACCACGTCAAAAGAGCCAATAAGGTTGGAGCGTTCAACGCCATGCATTGTGTGTACCCTTAAATGCAATCACTTTCTTTACAAGAACAGGTGACGAGTATCGTACGGACATAATAAGAAACAAGCATGCTATCTAATGGCTCGTGTTTTGAGGGTCACCTGTCGCATGAAGCCCATGTTGATGAAGGGATTATCTACTCTAATGATAACCAATGCATTCGTCTAAGCACTTGGCAGGTTTCCTCTAAATCATGCTATCATGTTGCCTCTACTCTTTCAAATGAAAATGAATAAGATTGAATAAAATGTCGTGGTAGATGCAACATGTGTACGTTGGACACCACACCTCCAATGCTTCATCCACTAAGATCAACATTTCTGGTATAATGTACAGGTAGTGATTAATTCCCAATGTTTAAACTTGGAAAAAACAAAAACCATCTCTATACGGACCGTTTTCCTTTATTACAATATCACATACTTCCTGTACAATGGTTAGCATTGTCACTGCTAAACTGTTTCCATTTTGTGTTTTTTTTCAAAGATAAAATGTCGAGGGGGCAATGGAGATCAACGAGTATGGAATTTTGTTGTACCAAAGATAAAAGAATAGAGATGTTGGAATTTTCAAGAAACTCTAATTGTTTTACATCCTTTTCACAAGACATGAGCCCACAGTTGCGATCTACTTGCCCTCCGTGGTGGTCACCACTAAGTTGCTCAAGTAGGGGAAAACCCGTGCCAAGTCCATGTTTGTATTGACAACCATACGCGTTGCCACGACCATGACCTTGTCCTCGGCCCTAGCTATGCTTGCCCACAACACCATCTGCATGGGGTACTGTAGCTACAACCAGTACCGTGGCCTCTTATCCACCACTAGTTGCCTTGGCAAAGTTAGCCTCAAAATGGCCAAGCTACATGAAAGGCAACGTTAGGATACTCAAACGATGCCTAAAGCTAATTTTTGTCAAAAAAAAGCTTATGGTTGGGGGCCTTCTATCTGTCATTCATCATGTTTGAAAAGTTCACATGTTGCTTACCCTTAGCTTCACCTCGTTACTCCACAGTCCCTCAAGTCCCCATTGTGTCAACGTGCATGTTGCATCCAAAACAAGAAGCCGTGTTTGGCCACGTAGACAAGGAGTGATTTTGGCTTTCATCGTGTATCTTACTAATATAGTCGCGCAAAAAACTCTGACTTTTTAATCTTGGCCTCTTCTAGTAGGGATAGTCTTGTCCTTTTAGTTCTTGTTGTCAAGATCATCACAAAATTACTACAACAAGTATGCGAGATACATGAATGGTTGGTTTCCATCATCCCTAATAAAGTCATTGACTTTCTGCATGTACGTGGTGAACTTGCACCAATAGGAATCGAGCGAGCTACCTAGCTATGTGAACCTCATGAGTTTGTTGAAGGTCTTGTGTGCCTCCTTATGTTGGATATGTTTATGACACATGATAGAATAAGGGCATTCCACAACATCAAATGCCAGTGTAAGTGAGGTTGTGGCATAACACACTCCATGACCACAGACTTGAAGCTCTTGTCCTCAAGTCGCCTTGCCGCAAGCAAACTCCATTGATTGAGGGGAGTATCGTGGACGCACGCAACATGCTCCATGTAGTTAATCTAGTTGGTCTTCTTCTGATTCTTGTATGATACTTCTATGACACGTAGGAACAACGAACTTATGATGGGTCCCGAGTTCATCAAGGCTTGTAGGTTTCCACTTCCACTAACGGTAGTGTCAACAATCATGACGTCCACGATGCACCTGCATTTGAGCCACACTCTACAATGCCTTGTTGAAATTGTTGCACTGGTACATTGCCTCGTGGGTGGGCACTTGTTGGAGCTTGCAATCTTGATGGTGATGTGATGTTTCCTTGATGTTGGCCAGCAGGCTGGCAAAGTTCATCTTCAAATCTGATATGGTGAGAGCCTAAGCAATTTCCTCAACATCCTTGTACTACCCTTGTTTCTTCATCCACTGGAGGAGAGAATTTTTCATGTACATGCCCCCTTTCAAGTTCCATCTTTGGAAGGAAGCTTTCATTCGCCATGATGCTAGAGGGGGTGTGAAAGTACTCCATTACCTCCATGCCATAAGAAGAGATCCGTCATTGTATCCCTAGGTAGTGCACCGTCTCAATTGTCAACACGAGTTCTAATTCAATGTGACGCCTTAGTGGTTGCTTCAAGGAGCTCCTAGCAAGCTGCATGGGTTGTCATTGCCACATCATTGTTTGGCTTGGACTCTCAAGAACTTCCTACGTGGCTGCTTTTGGTACTATTGTTGTTGTCAACAGCCTCGATGGTGTCAACTGTTTCCTTATACTCGGTGGACACCTTGCCTTTCTCAAGTAGCTAGCTCCATAAATGCAAGGACAATGATACTGGTCAATGTCCTTATCAATTTTGTTCCACTCTTTGTCGTGGTCCACAATTGGATGGTCATGTGCATCATTATTTGCAAGGGGTCACCCATTGGCATGTTGACATGCTCGTCGATTGCCTGTTTGGCTTCCATGTACTTCCTGATTCTGCCGAGCTTAGGGGTTGTTGCATTTGGAGACACAGATGCCATTGGCTTGACTACCGTGCTCATGGCCATGGCTCTCAAAACTTGTGTCTTGCATAATGAATCCGTCACAATCTCCCCCTTCTTTGCCAAGCATTGTCCAACACTGAGTGTGACGTCGTATCGTGCAACTAGCATGTCGAAGTAGTGTGAGGGTCACTGAGAATGTGGAGGGGTGTCACCTCCCTATGGTACTCTTATTCTCATGGTTTATGAGGCTACTACAAATTATCTCCATTCTTATAAGCCATCGCAGAGGGCACAACCACGCGGTGAAATGTTTTGCTTCACCGCCATGGCTGACATACTTCACTAATCTTAGATTTTGTCTTAAATCATTTTTAAACACAAAATTCATGAATTAGGCAACAAAATCAATACATTTTGGTGTCTTTGACTTGTCATTCAAGGAGTCCATAAAATACCAAAGAGGGGACATTACTGTTGTTTTTGGTTCTGCACGTGGGGAAAAGTTGATGTTGTTGTTCGAGTGTTCTTAAAGTTCAGATGTCGTATGAATGCAAAATGCAAAAGGTTGGGGGAACGAGAAAGGGGGGGAGGGGGGAATAGTTGTGAAACATTTGCTTGACGAGTGATTCACATGAAACTGACGGGACATGAAATAGCGAATGATATAGAAAGGCATGCGATTTCATTGGAAACTATGCCACCACGTCTTCAGGTTCGTAACTGTGCAATTTGACATTAGCAAAGAAGTTCACGTGGTTGGCTCGAAGAGCCTACAGAAAGTAACTGTCATAGCATCGATTCCATCCAACCTCGTGCCATGCGGCATGCATCATTTCCTTGTTTCCACATAAATGTGCCCATGCACACATCATCCATCCCACGGTAGAATCCTTCACCTTTCACATAACGAAGTTCACTTGGGAATAGTCGGGCAGCTTCTTTCCCACTCATGACATGTAGCCCTTATTGATGGTAGCTTCTACAAGCCCATATGTGCAAGCTCTGGCTTGCTCATTCACCCTGCGAGGATGTAGAGAATTTGGATCCATGGATAACGCTCGTGGACCCACAACTTGAAACTTCCACCAGCCTTTGGCCTCTATGCATAAAAAGCCAGTAGCAGCTTACATGTTGCGGTTTCTGGGCCATAATCCCCAAAATCGCGAATGAAGTAAGGACTCTACCACTATGGTAATGCCATGCTCCAACAACCTAATATCCTCCCAATGGCTCTGAGTGTGCATGACGTGCCATTTGTCGTTTTGCAGCACCATGTCCGTGTTTTTGGCCTTGAGGGTGAAATGGTATCATTTTACCGGTCCAAATGGCACAACAACAAAAGGCCTTCCATGTTTGACACGATGAGTACGGTGACCTGCATATTGTCCTCCTTTCTGCAAACCTTTATCATGGGAACTCATTTGGACGTGAATGTGTAGCATGTAACCGGTTCAGGGTGGATACATGTGTTGTCCGAGTTGACCACCATACTTTACTTCATCATGCACAAAAACATGGAAGGCCCCATGCTGGAACATCTATGTGGCACACCCCGCCCAGCTGTCATGCAGTTTGTGTTATGCAGATGTTCCACGGACCCATGTCGAATGCAGTTTAGATTTGACAAACTTGCGACACCACGACCGGCTGAGCATGCCATGCTATGTTTTGACACGCTGTATAGATATGCCATGCACTTTGACGATGGCGACGACATTCTCTTGGATGAAAGTGCTACACAACGACGTGCCACACTCTCAAATGAGAGGTCGGTCACACCTCAACCGGTGGCCCCTCGAAACACAAAAGGCGGGAAGAATTCGATAAAATTCTCGATATAGACGCACGAGATGAATGCCTCTGTACGGTGACTCACGGCGATGCTTTCATGCATTCCCTCCAAGTCTGGCCCTGTCCACCGGCCTAGTCGGAGTGAAGTGGGTTGGAGGACATCGGCGCCCACCCTCCCCATGGGCTGGGTGGCCTCCGCACAACAACCAGGGTAGAGGGACCGGAGGGAAGGCAACCGGACCCCACAGAAGGCCACTGGTCCATGGCACATGAGAAGCGCGAGCTTGTCATCTGAAGCCATCGTAGAGCATGTCTGTACGGACGAAGGCATCTCGTACGTCCATACCGGAATTTCGATTAAGATTCTCCCGCATTTTGTGTCTGAAAGGGCCACCGGTTGAGGTCTGACCGAGCTCTCAGTTTGAGCACTTGTATGATCCCTCGCTTCAACACGTGATGATGGAAGTATGGTTTCATCCCACGGGTTGCCTGCACATGAGTTGGAGGTTGCTCCATCAATTGGCATCGCAGTCATGGCGGCAATGGCTTCCGTGTAAACAGGAAGGAGGGTTGTAGAAGATGGCTTGTACCACCCTTTACGTTCAACTACGACAAATGCTCATACATAGAGAGACCATCTGGAGTGCGTTGGTCTACACAGAGCCATGAAACTGCTTTGGTCATTCTTCCCTCATGCTTCATGATGGCCACATGTATGATGGGCACATACCTAAGGCCGAACCAGTCCATGTGTCGGTGGTAAAATAGGGACGGTTGGATGTTCCTGTAAATACATGGTTCAAGTTCATTAAGTGGTGTACCCATGAATGACTACCCAATGACTCGTGGTCAAACCGAAGATAGGGAAGTGCTTGTGCCAGAGAAGTAACCAAGGGACAACCAAAACGCGAGGGACACGAGCTACCGTCACTGGGATCCCCACAGCTCACAGACGGCCCGGCAACATCAGGCAGCAGCACGCTCCCTCGTCCCTGCTTTCCGGTGTGTTTCTGCTTCGTCTGCCCGCATTGCAAGCATTCTCGGCACCGTCTGACGGCTCGCTCAAGAGGGAGCGACGATGGCGACGGCGGCTCAGCAACAGCAGCAGCAACAGCAGCCACCTGTGTCCACGTGGGCGCACTACTTGGACCATTCGCGCCACCTCATTGCGCAGGCCATTGGCCTTGGTACGTGGATGGGTTCGTCGAATTTTTCCTCTTGAACGGGTGGAGATTCGTTCAAGGGAATCTGTTGTTTTCACGATCCTTGAATGTTTTAGACTGTTTCTACGGCTCCGTTGACTCTTGACACAAGTGTCCGCTTGGGCGCAATACCCGGCGGAGAAGCCGCGTGGCACCTCATTGCACAGGCGGTCGGCTGCTTCCGTGGATAAGCGCGTGCGCATGCCACTTGGCGTTTGCCGGCCGCAGAACCCCCGCCGCTGAAAAGCAAGGGCGTTGAAAAGCACGGGCGCTGAAAGGCACATGCGCTGAAAAGGCACATGCGCTGAAAGGCACATGCGCTGAAAGGCACATGCGCTGAAAAGGCACATGCGCTGAAAAGAGGAGGTGAAACGCACGGCTGATGGCAACCGTCCTGTTAATCACTGTGTTTCCCGCCTCCTTTGACTCCCTCACATGAAACGTTCGGAAAAGCTGTCTGAAGAAAGGTGTTTGTGCACAGTTGAACCAATTTTCGGCTGTCCTGTTAATCTGCCGCTGGTTGCTTCTGGGAGAGGGGGGGGGGGGGGGGCCCCA